>JBAKBP010011277.1:0-73214 GCA_037953745.1 Lithodes maja | reverse complement strand
CCATTAGTTTGGCGATTTTAAGACCTCTCCCCCCATTTATGTCAATGTTAAGACCTTTTGTGCCATTTAGGTGTCAATTATTTCCTGGCGAACAATAGCGAGCCTCTAATTTAAGAGGGAACAGGAATTTTTTTGGTACAAATTTATATTGAAAGGGGGTCCAGGGGGTGTAATTTTAAGTTTGATGGAGGTCTAGGGAACAAACTAATAACCTCCCCTTAAGGAACACTGAAAATTCAGGAACAAGACTCTCAGGAACGATGATTGCTATTACAGGGCCACGACTGCTTCAGGAACAAGAATCTTCGGGAATAATGACACGGCTGCTTTAGGAACAAAACTTTAGATTTTGGTGTCTTTCCCAATCATGGGAGGACGCTCTCGCCAATCTTGGAGAGTTCTAGTCAGTTCCTCAAAACACTTGTCAGGTTCAAACTCTATCTCTTCCCAAGCTTTCTGGCATCCAGCCAAATATCTCTTCAACAATATTACTTCATAGTTTTTCCCTCTTTTCCAATGACATCACCGCCGTCACATCTTCTATTGACAAAGCTGAACTCTTCGCTCAAACGTTTACTAAAAATTTAACCCTGTATGATTCCAGAGTGCTATTTCTCCCTCTCCACTCCCCTCTCACTTACTTATGCCTAATATCCTGATCTTTTCTAAGAATGTACTTTTTGCCCTCTCTGGGCTTATTACTGACCAGATGATGTTCCTCCTGTTGTACTAAACACTGTTCTTCCGTGCTAACTCCCTGCCTAGGCAAACTCTTTCGCATGTCTTTTCTCTAATGTCTTTCTTCTTGCTGTAAGTTTGTTCTCATGCAACCTGTCTCAAAGAAGGGTTACCACTATCAGCCCTAAAACTATCGTCCAATTGCTCTCATTTCTTGCATTTCTAAAGTTTTTGAAACTATTCTTAATTCAAAATTTCTTGAGCATTTATCTTCTCATAAACTACTTTCAGATTGCAAGTATGGTTTCCTTAAGGGCCGCTCTGCTGGTGATCTGCTTGCTTATCGTACCAACTCTCGGTCATCCTCTCTTCGGGATTTCGGTGATACTTTTTCTATTGCACTAGACATATCGAAAGCCTTCGATAGATTCTGGTACAAATCCCTAATTTCCAAAGTATATTCTTGCGATTTCTATCCCTCTCTCTCTCTGTCTGTCTCTAATTTCCTTTCTGACAGTTCCATAGCTGCAGTTGTGGATGGCCATCACTCACTCCCTCACCTATCAACACCGGTGTTCCTCAGGGTTCTGTCGTGTCTCCAGTTCTTTCTATCTATCTATCTATTGCCGGACGCTGTGATCCCCGAAGGTGTGGCGACGAACGGATCGCCCCCATGCACCACTGTCCCCAGTCAGTTGATGCCCCTCCTCCCATCCAGCACCGCTTTCACGCATATGCTTCTTAACTTCATCCTTCCGCTTCTATCTCGGTTTACCTCTCCCTCTTTGTCCTTTCACTTCATTCTCGTACACTCTCTTAGTCATTATCTCGCTTCCCTTTATTTCACGTGGCAGAACCATCGCAAGGTGTTCCTTTTCACACTTTCCACCACATCTACATCCACACCACAACACTCTCGTACTTCCTCATTCGTCTGTCTATCCCTCCATGTAACTCTGCAAGCACTTATCAAGTAACTTATTTCCACCCCTCTCACTCTTAATTTGTGTCTCTCCAACAACGTCCATGCTTCACTCCCGTACGTCAATGTCGGGATTACAACGCTATCATACAAGGACTTCTTTACTTCCATGCTGACCACCCTATTTCTTGTTGATGCTCTCAGCGTTCCTACAACCCTATTCCCCTGTTGCACCCTCTCCTGCACTTCTTCATCCATACTCCCATCTTTACTCAACACACTGCCCAAATACTTAAATGAGCTGACTTTTTACATAGCCTGACCATTCAACCTCACCTCACACTCTGTGACTGCACCTCTTTCAAAGACCATAACCTTACTCTTTCCTGCATTTACCTTCAGATTCCGAATTTCACACACTGTTCCAAATATATTTACCAGAACCTGCAACTCCCATGTTCTGATGCAGTTCTGATGAGCGATAGTGAATCGCTCATCAGAACTGCATCGTCAGCAAACAGCAGTACAGGCAACTTCCACTCATTTCCTTACCTTAATCCATTGCTCTTCCTTGTATTTTTTTCATGACTCCATCCATATATATATACAGTATATATATATATATATATATATATATATATATATATATTGAACAACCATGGGGACATCACACACCCTTGCTTTAACCCAACATGCAGAACAAATAACTCGCTCTGTTCATTCTCTACACGTACTGATGCCTTTGCACCCTCATACATGCTCTTCACTGCTTGCAGCAACTTGCCATCTACTCCGTGTATTCTCAGTACTTACCACAGACCTTCTCTATCAACTCTAACATAGGCCTTCTCCAATTCCATAAAGGCAGCATACAACTTTTGTCCCTTCTCCAGATATTTCTCCACAACACTCTTCGAGGCAAAAATCTGGTCTCAGTGGACCCCATCACCTGAGTGCTTTTTGGGCAAATTTATTTGGCAGTCAGGTGCCCGCCTGGAGAGAGAAGGGGATGGTGTGGGAAAAAATACAGGCACCGACAGTTCCACAGGATTGGACCAGTCAGCGAGCTGTATTAAAATTTGCAAATCGTAATCTCTGGTGCGGACGTAGAGGTACCAGAATCACCAAGGAAGCTGTGAGTGCATCTCTGCTACGCGCTGATTGATCAGTTGCTCCCTATCTTGCTAATCTTCTCAATCAATCCAGCGTTCCGCACCTGTAGCCTAATCATTATTCGGGAAGCTGCAACATAAGCCTTTATATAATGGGCAACTTCCCCGTTATGAAGCTTAAGAAAGAACTGCCCTGCTGGGATAATATTATAGAGAAAATATTGTGAACACAGGCAACATTGTGTAGAAGGAAAGATAAAAGGAAAACTGGCATCCTCCAAAACTGTGAAGCCGCCAGTCAATCAGGGCGAAGTTCTACAGTCGGTGCAGAGTATAAAAGTTCACACTGAGAAGCAAGAGCACACTCTGCCTCCAGGACCAGACCAGAACAACTCTAGGAAAGCACCTGTCCATACTTTCAATCCATGAGCATGGACAGTCTAAGTTTAAGTGAAATCTTAAGTAGTAAGTTTGTAGGATTAGGAATCATAATAATAGGATTTAGTATAAATGGGAAGAATATTAGGTTATGCTCTGTATTTGATATTGGGTAGAATAATATCATTACTATAAACTTAGATTCGCGCATGCGTGAAATAGTAGGGCTCCCACAATACGACTGGGAAGTCACTTGCTCTCTAAACTGCACCGCAACAAAACCAAATTATTCTCACTCATTACATTCCATTGCCATGCTAGTACTAACCTCATTGAGTAGTTCCACCAATTCACTGATCATCTAGCATTACTCTCATCACGTCTTAAGTTAAGAGGCCCCCTTCAGTCATCTCTATTCATCCCTATTCATCAAATTAGTTCCAGCAACCAACCCGTATCCCGGATCACCTCGGAGATCGGCCCAACATTCTTGACTTGTTTCTAACTTCTAACCCTTCATCTTATACTTTCGATCTTTTCTCTCCTTTGGGCTCCTCCGACCATGAACTTATCTCTGTCACCGGTCCTATCTCTCCAGTACGGCCACCCGATCCTCCTAGCCGACGGCGCTTGAGGCACTTTGGCGCTGCCGACTGGGAGGCTCTCCGGCAGAACTTCTTTGATTTCCCATGGAATGATTTCTGCTTCCGTGGCCGGGGACCCTCGGAGAGTGATGAACTCATTACCGAGGTAATCCTATCGGGCATGGAAGCATACTTTCCATTCTCTTTCTCTCAGACTAATGCTAAAATATCTTGGTTTACTCACGCTTATTCTACTGCTGTCCGCAATAAGGAGGAAGCATTCAAACGGTACCGACACCTTAAAACTCAAGAATCTCATTCTTCCTATGTTTCTGCCCGGAATCAAGCCAAATCTGTTCTTCGACTTGCCAAGCACTCTTTCATCAATAATAAATGCACTGAACTATCCAACTCTAGGTCTTCCACAAGCTTTATGGCATCTAGCCAAAAACCTCTCCAACAACTTTTCTTCCTCGTCTTTCCCTCCCCTTTCCCACTCTGATGGCACAACCATCACTTCTTCCTCTGACAAAGCTAAACTTTTCGCTCAAACTTTTGCTAGAAACTCCACCTTGGGTGATTCCGGTGCTATACCTCCCTCTCCACCCTCCTCTCTCTTACTTATGCCTAATATCCTAATCTCTTCTAAAGATGTACTTTCTACCCGCTCTGGGCATAATACTAATAAGGCGTACGGTCCGGACGGTGTTCCCCCTGTTGTATTAAAAAACTGTGCTTCCTTGTTGACTCCCTGCCTAGGCAAACTCTTTTGTCTCTGTCTATCCTCTAACGTCTTCCCTTCATGCTGGAAGTTTGCTCTCATTCAACCTGTCCCAAAGATGGGTGACCGCTCACAACCCTCCAACTATCGTCCAATTGCTCACATCTCTTGTATTTCTAAAGTTTTTGAAACTATTCTTGCTTCCAAATTTCTTAAGCATTTCTCTTCCATTAATCTGCTCTCCGATCGCCAGTATGGCTTCCTTAAGGGTCGCTCTACTGGTGATCTTCTTTCATATCTTACTAACTCTTGGTCATCCTCCTTTCGGGACTTCGGTGAGACTTTTTCTATTGCACTAGACATATCGAAAGCCTTCGATAGAGTCTGGCACAAATCTTTAATTTCTAAACTACCCTCCTTCGGTTTCTATCCCTCCATCTGTGCCTTTGTCTCTAATTTCCTCTCCGGCCGTTCCATAGCTGCGGTTGTGGACGGCCATCGTTCACTTCCTCACCCTATAAACTCCAGTGTTCCTCAGGGCTCTGTCCTATCTCCTATTCTCTTTCTAATTTTTATGAATGATCTTCTCAACTGTACCTCAACTCCCATCCATTCATACGCAGACGACTCAACCTTACACTACTCCATTAGTTTTTCAGAACGCCCAAGCCTGTAATTCCTCAACGACAAACGGAATGAAGCCATAGAACACTTAACTTCTGATCTAACTACTATCTCCAATTGGGGCAGAGAAAACCTTGTTACCAAAACCCAATTTCTCTATCTATCTACCCGTCAGGAACTCCCTGCGGAGTACCTTATTCTTCAACAATACAAAAATCAATCCTTCATCTTCTCTCAATATTCTTGGTGTCTCTTTTTCTTCTGCTCTCAGTTGGAAGGACCATATTACCAGTCTGGCTAAGGCAGCCTCCCAGAAGCTGGGTGTGCTCAACCGCCTTAGGGAGTTCTTTACCCCTGCACAGCTTCTTGCTCTGTACAGGGGCATAGTGCGTCCTTGTATTGAGTATTGTTCACATGTGTGGGGAGGTTCCTCTCACACCGCTCTCCTAGACAAAATTGAGAGGAAGGCCTTTCGTATCATTAACCTAAGAAGTGCGCATGGGGGGTATGAGACACCACACTCCTGTGCTGACGTATTTGAGCTGCTCCCATCACTAACATCGTTATTTTACCATAAATAACATTAATACTTATCCATATGCGCCTATTATAGGTTGATTATAAAGGTATTAACCGGTTACAACAATAAAACAAGTGGAAACAGTGTTTGGATGGTCAAAATCGGCGATACAGGCTACATAATGTTACATAATGTATGGCTGAGGCAACCTCCCTGCCCTCCACCCCTCCCCTTGTCTAGAGAGACACTGTTCCGCAATAGTCTCTCTCTCGCTCTTTCCCACGCTTGGTAACAGTGATGACAATGCCCTGCTACCAACTCGCTAATGTTAGCACGAAAATAAACCACAGAATAAGGGAATAACAGGGAAAATAGGTGATAACTGAAGGAGGGGAGGAAAGTGGGGAAGGAGGGGAGGTGGAGGAGTGATATTTGGCATGGCCCAGGGGCAAAAAAAAAAAAAAAAAAAAAAAAAAAAAATTGGGGTGTTTTAAATGGATTTTTCTTTTCCCTTACTCTTAAGAGTCTTCCCGCAGTCCGCCGGGGGAACTCTTGAGAGTCTCCCCGCAGTTCCCGGGTTAACTCCCGTCCACTCACCAACTCTCTGCAATCTCTCTCTCCTCGCCGCAATGTTGCATCTCTCTCGCTATTCTATCGCTACTATAATAATCAGTGTTCCTCAGAGCTTTCCCAGTGTATACAACCTTCTTTACGTAGGACACGTGGTACCCGTCATGCAACACAATCCCACCCCTACTCTGTGCAACTCTCCAACCCAAGAGTGAAACGTTACTCTAAGTCTTTCTTCTATTCAACAGCTGAGCTCTGGAACTCGCTCCCAGAATCAGTCTTTCCCTCTTCCTATGATTTAAATTGCTTCAAACTCTGTGTGTCCAGGCATTTTGGCTCGAACGTCCCTTAATTTTGGCCCTGTCACTCTTTCAACTTTGGGTTCGCTATAGGCAGTTCTGCCTTTTGCCTCCCTCACTCACATAGAAAAAAAAAAAAACAAAAAAAACTGCTTGTGTCACCCAACATCAACAATTGTTACCCTTGTGTACCATCAAATTTCACCACAGCCGTCGACCACAAAGAGCTTTCAAATGACACTAGAACGACCTCTCTAGCTTACATTGTTCACCCAAAGCGTTGCTGCAGACATCTGCAATATTCGTTAAAAATTAGGCAATGTTCCGCTACATTTGCCTTTGGCAACACTGAATATGTCTCGCAAGACATGGGAGTAGAATTTCATTGCCATGGGTGGCTTATTGCGATCCAGATCACTAACGCTAATCTCCATAGGCTTTAATGGGCAAATAATTCCAGGATATTTCCAGGACGTTCCAGTACGGCAACCACAGTGAACGGGTTAAACAATACTCTATATTTTCAAAATGATGAAGAGAGGTACAACCATTTTCACTATCTACAGCACAGTTGACTTTATTAATCATGGCAGTGTAATCGTCGCGACCACAAACAATTTAAGCAGCTGGAAGCCCAACTCAAATCATACTATGTACCGTACTATAGAGGTTAAACTGATATGAGGTCGTTGAACAATTAGTGTGGATAGAACTAGCCATGAAGAATCATCTTAGCTATTTTGCTTACACTATCAGGTTTAAAAATTCGCCAGTTAACCTCTCTCGAATTATGTTTTAACATTATCATCAATATATATTGTAGATTATGTATATTACTTTATGTATTATTTTATTTAATAGAAATGCTTGGTAAAAATATGTCATACCAATAAATCTGGACTAAAATGCATTTGTAGCAAGTATTGCATACATTATTCAATTTGCAGTCATAATATAGATAGATAGATAGATAGAGAATATAATCCATTAGATTTTTTGTTTGGCAGATTATATGTTTGATTCAAAATCTCCAGGAATGGAGTAGCCGCTGTTCTTTAAATATAATGGCATATGTACGTATATCCAAAGGCTACAACTGTGGTGCACTTTAACCAGGCACGTTTCTGAAGGAAAAGTTATAACACCAACTAATACGCGACGCATACACATTTCTGTTCAAGCGAAGTGGAAATCCTCTCACTGTTAAAAGTGCAGCAGCCCTGGAAACACGTGGGATCTGGGTATATGATCGGCTTTCAAATTGAAATACTATAAAGGTGAGACAGCCTGCAACATGGCTGCCTGGCATTAGGATATGAGGATATTAGGATATGTGGATCATTCAGTTTTATAAAAGTACGGATGTATGTATTTACATTATATGTGTACAGTATGTAATCACATCACCCTTAACCCTTAAAGAGCAGCGCCCGGCTATAGCCGGGTGCCAATTTGCAGCAAGTTAGGAGCATTATTATGGCTTTTAAAGGGTTAAAATCGAGTGCAAATGGCCGGGAGCGCAGCGGGCCACACGTCCGACTCCCAGGGCCTACCGCCGCCTACTGACTCACCCTCCCTGTGTTCTCAAGAGGCCGGCAGTGTAGCCAGTAGTTAGCATAGCTGGGAAAAATATACCGCTATACGCTAAACTCCCATGTTACTGGTACCACTGTATGAGAACCACGAGTGCTACGTAGCTCGTTCTGGTCTCATTTTGAAGCTTTAACACCTAGTTTTTTGCTGAATACATTTCTTTTCATGCAGATACTTGATGTATCATTCAGGAGGGCCTGAATATGCCCAAAATAGCCCAAAACCCCCCGCTAGACGAGGGTTAAAGCTTGTTAAAATATGATTAAGGCGTAGGTAAACCATCTTTGGCTGCTGAGGGCATAATTATATTTCATTGCAAGTTGTGTTTATGTGTAATATATCTTTAATAGATTCATTGTAAGCTAATAATTGATAAATATGAAGAGTAAATTAAATTAAATTTAATTTTTGTGATGAAAGGATATCTTTTTAGTAGGCCATACTTAATTATGAGTTGATGCGAAGGAAATATATAGGATACACTAAGTTTGGCATTGTACTATATAGAATAATTTTTCAAGTACCGGTACTGTATTTAAATTTACAATGTTATTAATGTTATAGCTTGCAAATGCAGGCAATCTTGCCTGTTTTGAGGTTCCTTTGTTTGAAGCTTCTAGTTGATAGTAGATTAATTTGCTACTATTAGATGGATATCCAGTGCAATAATAACTTGGGACAAGTGTGAGAAGTGAAAGCCTGATTCGCATGCATAATGCGTCCAGTAAATACGTATGAAAACTGATCACATAATTTGCAAGGTGAAAATATTAAAAAATAAACTTGTCAGTACAGAAAGGATAGGGGCAGACTGATATATTTCAATATTATTCAAACACAATTGAGTAATCAAAAATGGAAGCGAATGATGAAGCCACATAGATAAGTAAAGTAGTTCAGACCAACTGTTTAACCTATTGGCGCACGCCTACTCGAATCATGTGGTGTGGATGTTTTGCCAAAATTTATCAACCACGCAAAGCGCGTGGTGTAACTTTTAAAAAATTGGTGGCAAAATACAACCAAATTGATCCGTGTGAACTTTCCGCTACGAATAGCAATCGATGTGAAGAAAATAGGCAAGCTATGTGCAACGTCTGTAACGTCACAAAGTAGATCAATACCGACTGTGATTCTCAGTCTCAAATGATCAGCGAATCTGGGTTGTACGCCGTTGCCATATTTAAACATGGAGGTACGGAGCCCCTGGAGGACTCTCTCTAACTCGTAAGTGTATGTCAAATATATTATGCTAGTCTTGTATATTGTATAAGTGATTCTTTTCCGTTAATATATATAGTTATCGTAATATTGGTGGACTGGATGGAGCAATTGGAACTTCTAACGAAATTGAGTCTATCGAGTCATGTCTGACGAATGTGTGTATATAAATATTCATAGACAAAACTATTAGGCCTAAGAAGTTCGTTGTTGTTTTATTTTCTTCCTTATAAAATGAGCTATGCGTATAACTCTAATCCCCAGCTATAGACCTCATAACAAATGAGCTATGCGTATAACTCTAATCCCCAGCTATAGACCTCATAACAAATGAGCTATGCGTATAACTCTAACCCCCAGCTATAGACCTCATAACAAATGAGCTATGCGTATAACTCTAATCCCCAGCTATAGACCTCATAACAAATGAGCTATGCGTATAACTCTAATCCCCAGCTATAGACCTCATAACAAATGAGCTATGCGTATAACTCTAATCCCCAGCTATAGACCTCATAACAAATGAGCTATGCGTATAACTCTAATCCCCAGCTATAGACCTCATAACAAATGAGCTATGCGTATAACTCTAATCCCCAGCTATAGACCTCATAACAAATGAGCTATGCGTATAACTCTAATCCCCAGCTATAGACCTCATAACAAATGAGCTATGCGTATAACTCTAATCCCCAGCTATAGACCTCATAACAAATGAGCTATGCGTATAACTCTAATCCCCAGCTATAGACCTCATAACAAATGAGCTATGCGTATAACTCTAATCCCCAGCTATAGACCTCATAACAAATGAGCTATGCGTATAACTCTAATCCCCAGCTATAGACCTCATAACAAATGAGTTATGCGTATAACTCTAATCCCCAGCTATAGACCTCCTAACAAATGAGCTATGCATATAACTCTAATCCCCAGCTATAGACCTCATAACAAATGAGCTATGCGTATAACTCTAATCCCGAGCTATAGACCTCATAACAAATGAGCTATGCGTATAACTCTAATCCCCAGCTATAGACCTCATAACAAATGAGCTATGCGTATAACTCTAATCCCCAGCTATCGACCTCATAACAAATGAGCTATGCGTATAACTCTAATCCCCAGCTATAGACCTCATAACAAATGAGCTATGCGTATAACTCTAATCCCCAGCTATCGACCTCATAACAAATGAGCTATGCGTATAACTCTAATCCCCAGCTATAGACCTCATAACAAATGAGCTATGCGTATAACTCTAATCCCCAGCTATAGACCTCATAACAAATCAATAAAATTAATTTTAAAAAACGTGAACCGTTTTCCACGGTGTACTATTTGTTTATGTATATGAGGGACACAAAAGGCAAAACTGCCTGTGACGAGTGACTCGCTAAGAGTTAAAAGAGTGAAAGGGCTAAAATCAAGGAATATATGAGCCTAAATGCTTGGACACACGGAGCTTGAAGCAATCTAAGTCATAGGATGAGGGAAAGAGTTCAAGAGCTAAACTATTGAATAGAAGAAAGATCTGGAATATAATTTCACTCTTTGGTTGGAAAATTGCACAAAATAGGGGTGGGATTGTGTTGCAAGTCAGGTGGTACATGCTCTACATAGAGGAGGTGGTATACACTAAGAGAGCTCTGAGGAACACTGATTATTGTAATAGCGGTAGAATAGCGAGAGAGGTGCAACATTGCGGCATGTAGAAAGAGATTGTAGGGAACTAGTAAAAGGAAGGGAGTTGATGAGGCTAAATGTTTTTGATTCCACTCTTTTGAGAAGTGCGGTATGGGTGGAATCTCCCCACACATGCGAGCAATACTCAATACATGGGCGCACTGTGCCCCGATACAGAGCAGGAAGTTGTGCATGGTTGAGGAACCCACGGAGCCAGTTAAGCACACCTACCTTTTGAGAAGCTGTTTTAGCAAGAGTGGTAATATGATCTTTTTTAAGAAAGGTCGGATGCAAAAGATTCACCTTGCATATTGAGAGAAGATGAAGGGTTTATTTGTGTATTGTTGAAGAGTAATTGATAGTCTTGCAGAGGATTGCGACAGGTAGATATAGGGAGAAATTGGGTCTTGGAGGCGTTGAAAGTAACAAGAATTTATCTGCCCCAATCAGTAATAATTGATAGTTGAGAAGATAGGGGTGCCACGGCCCGGTCACGTGAGTTTTGGAGTGATTGCATGCTGGGTTGATCTGAAAAACTTGTTGAATAGTGTAAGGTAAAGTCATCAGCATATAAGTGGATAGGACTAGAGGTGCAGTTGAGGAGATCATTAATGAATATTAGAAAGAAAACTGGAGACAAGACAGAACCCTGAGGAACACTGGAGTTGATAGGTTGAGAAAGTGAGCGATGGCTGTCCACAACTTCAGCTATGGAGTGGTCAAAGAAATTAGCGACAAAGGAACAGATAGAGGGATGGAAAGCAATGGAGGATAGTTTGGAAATTAGAGATTTGTGCAAGACTCTATAAAGGCTTTCAATAGGTCTAGTGCAATAGAAAAAGTTTCACCATTTTCCCGAAAGGAGGATGACCAAGAGTTAGTAAGATAAACAAGAAGATCACTAGTAGAGAGAGGGAGTAGCAGCACCGGAATCGTCCAAGGTGGGTTTTTAGCGTAAGGTTGAGAGAAGATTTCAGCTTTGTCAGAGTGAAAAAGAGGACGGAAACATGATGAAGTGAAGTTATTGGAGAGGTTTTTGGCTAGATGCCAAAAAGCTTGGGAAGAGCTAAAGTTGGAAAGTTAGGAGGATTTGTTATTGAAGATTTTTTTTTTGGCGATCGAAGGACAGATTTGGCTTGATTATGAGCAGAAACATATAAAGTACGGGATTCTTGAGTTTGAAGGCGACGGTACCGTCTGAAACAGTAGAACACACTTGAGTAAACCAAGTTATTTGTGACTTTGTTTGAGAGTAAGAAAATGTATGCTTCCATGCTCAAAAGGATTACTTCACTAACTTGCTTGGCACTCTCCGATGGTCCCCGGCCTCGGAAGCAAAAATCATTCTAAAGAAGTACTGCCGAAGTCGACAGTGCCAAAGTGCCACAAGCACCGCCGGCTGGGAGGATCGAGTGGCCATATTGGAGAGATAGGACAGGTGACAGAGATAAGGATATGGCCGGAGGAGCCCAAAGGAGTGAAAAGATCGACAGTATACACGGAAGGGTTAGAAGTTAGATACAAGTCAAGAATGTTGGGCGGTGGTGAATGTTGAAATCTCCTAAGATGGAGATTTCCGTAAATGGAGATATGGATTGGATGTGTTCCACTTTAGAGCTTAGAAGATCGTCAAAGAAGTTGGGAAAGTCGGTAAAGTTAGAGGAAATATAGACAGCACAGAACTATTTAGTATGAGAGTGAAAGGATAGTTTGAGCCATAAAGTCGGTAAAGTTAGAGGAAATATAGACAGCACAGAACTATTTAGTATGAGAGTGAAAGGATAGTTTGAGCCATAAAGTCGGTAAAGTTAGAGGAAATATAGACAGCACAGAACTATTTAGTATGAGAGTGAAAGGATAGTTTGAGCCATAAAGTCGGTAAAGTTAGAGGAAATATAGACAGCACAGAACTATTTAGTATGAGAGTGAAAGGATAGTTTGAGCCATAAAGTCGGTAAAGTTAGAGGAAATATAGACAGCACAGAACTATTTAGTATGAGAGTGAAAGGATAGTTTGAGCCATAAAGTCGGTAAAGTTAGAGGAAATATAGACAGCACAGAACTATTTAGTATGAGAGTGAAAGGATAGTTTGAGCCATAAAGTCGGTAAAGTTAGAGGAAATATAGACAGCACAGAACTATTTAGTATGAGAGTGAAAGGATAGTTTGAGCCATAAAGTTGATAATATAGACAGCACAGAACTATTTAGTATGAGAGTGAAAGGATAGTTTGAGCCATAAAGTTGATAATTCAGAGGGGTTGAAGTTAGGAACACTAGAGCAAGTGAGTTTGTTGTGTATGTAACCACAGCATCCGCCTTTGGCTTTGAAACTAGAAGACTTCAGCGGAAAATAGTTTATAAATGGTGGGACATAAAAACGAAGCCATTTCTGCGCGGCTAAGCACAATTATTACTTACAGAAAATTAAATTATATCTACACATTAGTTATGTAAATACATGCTTATATGCATAAATGAAAGCAAACATACGCACCACTAATTATTAGTATAATGTCTTTTAACCCAATTTTACCTGTTTATAAGCTAGGCATATGCAATCATTTGGCTGAAGCACCGGCTCGAATTCTCTAGAGACAGCTTGTAAAATATTGTAAAGCTATATGTATGTTTGTGTGTTGCATTTAGACATTAAGTAAGTATGCATACGTGAATATGAACTTTAATATTTTCATTCACTCGGATATACCTAATTCCAGTAACGGAATATAGTAGCTTCACCTACTGTAGCAGCATAATTATTCCAGTAACGGAATATAGCTTCACCTACTGTAGCAGCATAATTATTCCAGTAACGGAATATAGCTTCACCTACTGTAGCAGCATAATTAGGAACTTGGAGTTAGTGGTCATTTGTGACATCCCATCAGGTCATTGATACGGAGGTGAACGTGGCAACCAAGTGCAGCCTAGCGTAATCACCTCAACTGTACTTTTATTATCTATTAGCCAAGTTATTGCGTATATAATAGACGGGTGAGCATCTCCTGCCATATGATTGGATATCGCAGTTTCAAATCCACTAATACGTGTATTTGTAACGAAGCAGGATGTTCCCCAACTGAAAAGAGTGAAAACGTTTGAGAGAGGCCTTTGTCCTACTGTGAAGTAACTCAGCGTGATGAGAGAGAGAGAGAGAGAGAGAGAGAGAGAGAGAGAGAGAGAGAGAGAGAGAGAGAGAGAGAGAATCATTAGTTAGCATTGAATCAGTAGGTTAAGCAAAACAACTATGTGCATATGTGTTGCGTCGACTTATTTTAAGTAATATGTATTTATATAAGTGTATTAACGTAAGTGAACGTCTTTATCAATATAATAATTATTGGTGTAGGTTTTATGTAACAATGTTTGTGTGTGCCTGCATCTAGACTACCACAGACAGTCACACAGTGTCCGTCACGGTATTGGTTTAATCCGTCTACAGCAGTACTTTTAATCCGTCTACAGCAGTACTTTTAATCCGTCTACAGCAGTACTTTTAATCCGTCTACAGCAGTACTTTTAATCCGTCTACAGCAGTACTTTTAATCCGTCTACAGCAGTACTTTTAATCCGTCTACAGCAGTACTTTTAATCCGTCTACAGCAGTACTTTTAATCCGTCTACAGCAGTACTTTTAATCCGTCTACAGCAGTACTTTTAATCCGTCTACAGCAGTACTTTTAATCCGTCTACAGCAGTACTTTTATATTCCATGCCTTCCTTTCCCTCATCCCGGCACTGTATTTCACTCATTCATTTCTACTATTTTTTTTCTTTTTTCGTCATTCATTTGGAGCATGTCAATCAATCACAATTTGCATGGCTATCCAATATCCCCATATCGTGTTTCCCTATACTTTTACCTCTCTCTCTCTCTCTCTCTCTCTCTCTGTGCGAATATTTTTACCTCGATATTCATGATTAACAATATTTTAAGAATTGTTGATGATATAATCCCCCTTGTCGAATCTAAAGAATCAACTCAATATTAGAAATTCAGTGATATCCTAATTTAATTAATATTCACTATACAATCGCATGCTGTGATGCAAATGTCAATGAAAGGTTCTGACACACTAATTAAATAAAAAAAAAACAGGCACTTTAAACACATAATCATTGTATTATCCCTCAATCAATGCTAACTGCCTCAATTGTTTCCTATTAGAGTGCACCGTCTATTTGTACAGGAAAGTATTTATCTTAAAAGTTATGTAATTATTTGGGTAAAGCCACAATAGCAGAGTAAAGGGGGTTCACACATTCAAGAGTGTCGAACCGAGTGACCCAGAATGCGTATTATTGATCACTCGGCCGAAAGGGACCGTTACAAATGTCGAATACAACCCAATCATGTAGAATAATACAGAATAGTTCAGAATACAGACCAATACAGGGCAGAATGGATACCTTCCCCCCCTCCCCCTCCTTTCTCTTTCTCCCCCTCATCCTTTCCCCTTCTTTTCATTTCCCCACCCCATTTGTTCTCCTTCTCTCTCCCTTCCCCTCTCACCTCCCTCTCCCCCTTCCTTTTCTCTCCCTTCCACTCCTTTCTCTTAAATTCTTTCTTCTACTTTCCTTTCCCTTAGCCCGTCACCTTCCTCTCCCCCTCCCTTACCCCCTCACAGAATACACGAGAATGTTGCCTAATTATATAGAGTGTAAAATAAGGCCTGTATGCAAACGTATGCAACCAAAAACCACCGAACGTTGTTTGTGTGCATTCGGGGTCATATTTTTTAGCATGCGCGAAAATAAGGCTTCCCGACCCAAGTGCTACAGATTATTGCCGAGTGTCTCGGACTTTTATTACGAATGCTTACTACTATTCAGGAGTGTGTTGATATAAGGTGACTTGAGTTGGTGTTAAGACTTTGTCTATAGCTCCCTGAAAACTGTCACCACTCCGTTTAATCTGAGAGACTAATTATTATATGTAAATATAATGGTATCAGACCTTAAAGATATAACAGGAAGGTAACTGAAACTTGAAGAATCTTCACATCATATTTATTGAATGATAGCTTAGAACTTATTCAGAATAAACTTATAAAATACTAAGCTTAATTAAGTCACACACACCTCCTCCTATCTACTTCACTAAACTTTACATGCACACCACACTTCCTCCTTCAAAATTAATTTACAAACATTATAAACACAGGCCCAGCCTCGGAGTCCCCGGGGGGGGGGGGGGGGGGGGGGCACCATAAATGCCCCTACACATGCCCGACCTTCCCCTGACGACCCCTCAAAAAGCTCTGGACCATGGCCTGTCACTCGTACTATCAACTTTTGCAATATTCGCGGCCTTTCCTCTAATTTTCACTCTGTCGAACACAATCTCTCCTCCTCCAAACCTGATCTTCTTTCCCTCACCGAAACCCAGGTATCTGAAACAACTTCCAGCAGCCCCTTCTCTGTATCCTCCTACTTTCTCTATCCTAGTTTCAAAGCCAATGGCGGATGTTGTGCATACGTGCACAACAAACTCACTTGCTCTCGTGTTCCCGATTTCGACTCCTCTGAATTCTCAACTTTATGGCTCAAACTATCCTGTCATTCTCATACTAAATATTTCTCTGCTGTCTATCTTTCCCCTAACTCTACCAACTTTCCCAAATTCTTCGACTATCTAAACTCTAAAGTGGAACACATTCAATCTAACTCTCCCTTCTCTGAAATCTCCATCTTAGGAAATTTCAAAGTTCACCACCGCCAATGGCTCTCCTCTCACTCTACTGACCAACCTGGTGAACAAGCCTACGTCTTTTCTATCATAAATGACCTAGAGCAGCTGGTCCAGAAACCCACCCATATCCCGGATCACTTCGGAGATCGGCCCAACATTCTTGACTTATTTCTGACTTCTAACTCTTCCTCTTATACTGTCAATCTTTTCTCTCCTTTGGGCTCCTCCGACCATAAACTTATCTCCGTCACCTGTCCTATCTCTTCAGTACGGCCATCCGGAGATCCTCCCAGCCGGCGGCGCTTGTGGCACTTTGGCGCTGCCGACTGGGAGGCTCTCCGGCAGTACTTCTTTGATTTTCCATGGAATGACTTCTGCTTCCGTGGCCGAGGACCCTCGGAGAGTGCTGAACAATTTTTTTTCTCTCAGTCTAATGTAAAAAAATCTTGGTTTACTCACGCTTGTTATACTGCTGTCCACAACAAGGAGGAAGCATTCAATTGGTAAGGTTGCCTTAAAACTCAAGAATCTCATTCTTCCTATGTTTCTGCCCGGAATCAAGCCAAATCTGTTCTTCGACTTGCCAAGCACTCTTTCATCAATAATAAATGCACTGAACTATCCAGCTCTAGCTCTTCCCAAGCTTACTGGCATCTAGCCAAAAACCTCTCCAACAACTTTTCTTCCTCGTCTTTCCCTCCCCTTTTCCACTCTGATGGCACAACCATCACTTCTTCCTCTGACAAAGCTGAACTCTTTGTTCAAACTTTTGCCAGAAACTCTACCTTGGATGATTCCGGTGCTATTCCTCCCTCTCCACCCCCCTCTCTCCTACTTATGCCTAATATCCTAATCTCTTCTAAAGATGTACTTTCTACCCTCTCTGGGCTTAATATTAAGAAGGCGTACGGTCCGGACGGTGTTTCTCCTGTTGTTCTTAAAAACTGTGTTTCCGTGCTGACCCCCTGCCTAGGCAAACTCTTTTGTCTCTGTCTCTCCTCTAACGTCTTTCCTTCTTGCTGGAAGTTTGCTCTCATTCAACCTGTCCCAAAGATGGGTGACCGCTCTCAACCCTCCATCTATCGTCCAATTGCTTTCATCTCTTGTATCTATAAAGGTTTTGAAACTATTCATGCTTCCAAATTTCTTAAGCATTTCTCTTCTCATAATCTGCTTTCAGATCGCCAGTATGGCTTTCTTAACCTCTGAAGTGCGCACGGGGGTAATTGAAAACCTCCCCCTGTGCTGACGTATTTGAGGTTTTTCGTCACTAAAATATTCATTGTACCATTAATAGCATTAATAATTATCCATATGCGCCTATTATGGGT
Organism: Lithodes maja; assembly: GCA_037953745.1. Lineage (NCBI taxonomy): Eukaryota > Metazoa > Arthropoda > Malacostraca > Decapoda > Lithodidae > Lithodes > Lithodes maja. The sequence continues at coordinate 55,281 of JBAKBP010011277.1, read as the reverse complement.
TGATTATAAAGGTATTAACCTGAAACAACAATAAAACGAGTGAAAACAGCGTTTGGATGGTAAAAATCGGAGATATAGCCCGCGAGTTGTATAATGTATGGGTGAGGCAAGCTACCTTCCCGCCAATTTTCCCCAAGGCCACTGCGACACAGTCGATCGATACTCTCTCTCTCTCTCTTGCACTCGATTGCTATCAGTGATGACAACACCCTGCTTGCAACTCGCTAATGTTAGCACGAAAATATACCTCAGAATAAGGGAATAATAGGGAAAATAGGTGATAACTGAGGGATAGGAGGAAAGTGGGGAAGGAGGGGAGGTAGAGGACTGAGATTTTGCATGGCCCAGGGGCCAAACAAAAATAAAAAAATAAAAAAATAAAAATATTTTTTTTTTTTTTTTCGATGTCAAAAGTTGATTTTTAATTTTACTTACTCAGGAGAGTCTTCCCGCAGTCCGCCGGGGGAACTCTTAAGAGTCTTCCTGCAGCTCCCGGGTTAAGGGTCGCTCTACTGGTGATCTTCTTTCATATCTTACTATCTCTTGGTCATCCAACTTTCGGGACTTCGGTGAGACTTTTTATGTTGCACTAGACATATCGAAGGCCTTCGATAGAGTCTGGCACAAATCTTTAATTTCCAAACTGCCCTCCTTCGGTTTCTGTCCCTCCATCTGTGCCTTTGTCTCTAATTTCCTTTCCGGCCATTCCATAGCTGCGGTTGTGGACGGCCATCGCTCATTTCCTCATCCTATCAACTCCGGTGTTCCTCAGGGTTCTGTCCTATCTCCTATTCTCTTTCTAATTTTCATAAATGATCTTCTCAACTGTACATCCAGTCCCATCCATTCATATGCAGATGACTCTACCTTACACCACTCAATTAGTTTTCCAGAACACCCCAGCCAGCAGTCCCTCAAAAGTAAACGTAATGAAGCCATAAAATGCTTATCTTCTGATCTAGCTACTATTTCCAATTGGGGTAGATAAAACCTTGTTGCATTTAATGCTTCCAAAACTCAATTTATCCATCATACTACCCATCAGGAACCTCCAGAGGACTATCCCTTATTCTTCAACAATACAAAAATCAACCCTTCATCTTCTCTTAATGTTCTCGGTGTCTCTTTTTCTTCTGCTCTCACTTGAAAAGACCATATTACCAGTCTCGCTAAGGCAGCCTCCCAGAAGCTGGGTGTGCTCAACCGCCTCAAGGGGTTCTTTACCCCTGCGCAGCTTCTTGCTCTGTACAGGGGCACAGTGCATCATTGTATTGAGTATTGTTCACATGTGTGGTGAGGTTCCTCTCACACCGCTCTCCTAGATAAAGTAGAATGGAAAGCCATTTGTATCATTAACTCCCGTCCACTCACCAACTCTCTGCAATCTCTCTCTCTTCGCCGCAATGTTGCATCTCTCTCGCTATTACAATAATCAGCGTTCCTCAGAGCTTTCCCAGTGTATATCCTACCACCTTCTCTACGTAGGGTACGTAGTACCCGCCTTGCAACACAATCCCACCCTTACTCTGTGCAACTTTCCAACCCAAGGGTGAAACGCTATTATCAGACTTTCTTCTATTCAACTGCTGAACTCTGGAACTCTCTCCCAGAATCAGTCTCTCCCTCTTCCTATGACTTAAATTGCTTCAAACTCTGTGTGTCCAGGCATTTTAGTTCGAACGTCCCTTGATTTCGGCCCTGTCACTCTTTGAAATTTGGGGGAGGCACTCGCTGCAGGCAGTTAGGCCTTTTGTCTCCCTCATTCACATAGAAAAAAAAAAAAAAAAAAAGTATAACAGTCTGGCAATCATTTATTATGACTAACGCTCTGACCCCTCTGGTGTGAACAAAGGATGGGGTCTCTCATCGCTCCCAAATACTGTTGTCCATGACTTTTATAACCTCGGGATACGCCCTGTAAATGTAATATCATTCATTAGGTATTTTACAAAACTCTTAGCCAGCACCTGATAAGGTAACATAGAAGGGGTGTGGTTTAACACTTACGCTGCGGGCATATTTCCGCCTATTTCTGCCATATTAGGGCTCATTCAGGCACTCTTGATTGATTAAGCAAGTGTCTGAACAAGCTTCGTAGCTCGCAGGGTTCACCCGCAGCGCTACCATAGACATTCGCTAAAATGAGCAATTCTTGCTAATTTCTCGCTACATTTGCCTTTGACAGCATTGTATATCTCGCGAGACTCTGACTCAGAGCCTTCAGTGCCTCAGCTGCCTGGCTGAGAGAAGGACATGTGACCTGTCGTGCTCCCTTGCACTTGATTTTACAGGCTTTAAGAGGCTTTACAAGCCTGTAAATTGCTGTAAATTGCCATGGCGTTCCGGAACGTCTCCCGCAGCCAATGGGTTAAATCCCCCAGGCACACCCCATACAGTATACATGTAATCCACGCTCCGATCAAAGTCCCTATCACGTGATAGAAGGCAGATCTGATATGATGATCAAAGCGATTCCCATAACCTCTTCTCTGAAAGGTCAGATGAATACATCTTGGCTTTTCCTGTTGACTACAATAGGTGTACTGTATGTAATACAAGAAATACAATGATAATTATATCTAAGTTGTAATAATAGGAATATAAGTAAAAATTGTTATAATAATGAGTAATCCCTGTAAATATGTACAGTAAGTAAGGAATAACATTGGTTAACCCATACTGTACCGTAGGATACAGTAATAAAAGTCCCCAGCAGTCCCAAGCAATTTGGCCAAAATGACAGTAGAGACCACCTTTTCACTTCAAGAGATGAGGCAAGAATGGATTTATATATATATATATTTTTTTTTTTACAAGACTTGGAAAAAAAAATAGCCTTGTACAGGCAGTTACAAGACAAGTACATTACTGGCGGCTATAACCGTCGCTGGGACTGGGGAGTTACTTATCTAAAGACGGCTATAGCCGTCGCTGGGATTGGACGGCTTAAGTAAGCAAAATGGGACATATAAAATTGATGATAACGAATCGAATGTCTACTCGGTATCACTCGCTAAGCCACTTTTGATTTTGTGAATCCCCCTTAACCCTCCGGCCCCGGCTATGTATTATATATATATTCCTCGAAATCCGGGTGTTTTGGCCGAAAAACGTCTAGGCTAGGCTACCGTATATTCGTTAATCAGACTGCTTCCCGCATTCCCGCGCATCCCCAAGCCTAGCTGTGTTATTTACCTGTAGAATGGCATTAAGTAGAGCTCTCTAAGTCAACTGGGTGAGCTGTGATGATGATTTCATTGGAGATAACTTTATGGCCAAACCAGCCACTTTACACCACTTTTCGATACTGAACAACAACATACAGGCACACACGAACAAGCGACGCTCTCCTTCTTGTGGCCGGAGATGCGGAGCGTCGGTCCAGCCGGCTGTTGTTTACATGCGTCGGACCGAGGCGTCGGACCGACGCCTCGCACACGAAGCTCACAGGCTTTCAACCACTGGTACTATGTAGTACCACCCGGGTTCCTGGGGCCAAAAAATAATGGTACACGTGAGTACCAACCGGGTTTGAAGGGTTAAGACTCAAGTTTATTCAACATTTCGCCCTGAAGGCTTATTAGCTGAAGAAGCCTTCACGGTGAAAAGCCGAATAAATTTGGGTCCTTAATCTGCTATTGTGTTGTTGTCCACTACTGTTGTAGCCTAGGTTGGTTTCTCACAACTATGTAATTCTTCTACAAACTAATTTTGGTGAGATTTGTCTGACGTAGTTGGGGTAGGGGGGTCTTTAAATTGACCTCGAAACCATGTGCACCAACTGAAAGACAATGTAGTGACAAGAGTAAATACATTCACAATCAAGGGTGCTGAAAATGGCAAATTCTCAAGAATGTCATAGCTAGGTAAAATATTTCAATCAATCAATCAATCACCACCCAAAACGAGGGGCGTCGCGGTCCTTGGTGCCGCTAGAAGAGTGGCGAACACATCAAAAGGTATCAAAAGGTCAAAAGGTAAGGTAATCAATCAATCAAGCGTGTAATTTCATGGGTGATTTCAATGCTACTCATAATGCTGATACATTATATCAGAGGTAGTATTTGGTATGACAATGCATTGTTTTACTCACTCTCATCCTTCAACCTGAGGTGACTCTTTAACCCTTGTCAAACGGGGATGTTTGTAACTTCTACTACCTGCCTGGCGGGCATATTTACCCTAAACGAGCTTCATTCCATGCTCTTTTTCATGCTTAAACAAGAGCCAGAGCATAATACAATTATTTATCCGTGAAAGGGCGATAATAGAGCTTTCCAATGACACCTGAATCATTCTTGTACGACCACGGGTTCTCTTGCAACAATTGCGCAACACGAGGGCAAAAATCCTAAAATACGGTAAATTCACAAGTTTTTACTTGGTCTCACGAGGCCAGGGGTGTGGAATGGTGCAGAGATTACGTCAGTCACCTCACTCGGGCCATGCCAAGCGGTCAGAGCCCGCCTATCGTCCTCCTAACGCGTGGACTCTCTCTCAGAGCCGATAATGTGCTCAACATCCCGCCCGGATATTGTCGGGCCCCGCAGGGGTGGCCATGGTGCTCTCGCCCGACATACGATGGGCCCCGCGGCTTGGGTGTTAAGCTAGACTCTGGTCTTTAACTCTCCTAGGATACAGTAGATTAATTTATTGAATTGCCCTCAAGTATATAATTAACTCTGAACAAAGTTGTTGCCGACTAATATTATCCGATAAGCAGGATGGACATGGAGGTAGTAAGAATCATAGCTACATAATTGAGGTTTCGCTCTCAGATTCAAATAATATACCTAAAAACCACTTAAATATAAAGGTGTTTAATATGAAATTGTATAATGGACAACTTGAATTATGACTGTTCGTTTGGTGCGTATAAGCTCAAATTAAAAGGTTTGTTAATTGATAATGCGTTAAACATCCATTAATTTTCTTGCTTAGTAGCAATAACTTACTTATTTTTGGCAAATGATCGTAATATCAATATACCTTCTGTTGATTTTCTAACTTATCTATGATTACTTTATGCACCAATCACTCGCACTGTGTGTCGTACCACCAATGTTACTAAGTATACAATATTTAAGGACATATATACCAGTTAGGTATTAAGTCCTCTTTGTTGACTATTAATGTTATTTGTACTTATTCAATATATGTATTCTAGGTATGTACAGTTATATGTATTCTAGGTATGTACAGTTATATGTATTCTAGGTATGTACAGTTATATGTATTCTAGGTATGTACAGTTATATGTATTCTAGGTATGTACAGTTATATGTATTCTAGGTATGTACAGTTATATGTATTCTAGGTATGTACAGTTATATGTATTCTAGGTATGTACAGTTATATGTATTCTAGGTATGTACAGTTATATGTATTCTAGGTATGTACAGTTATATGCAACAATAACATTATCATTATTCAAAAAATTATATGCAGAGTAAGTACCGGTTTCTTAAGTATTCAACCCAACAGCAGCCCATAATACTATAAAGACAATTATATATATATATATATATATATATATATATATATATATATTAGAGATGGAACGAATATCAATTTTCACTATTTGGGAATACGAACACGAATACGAATGTTTGGTTGTAAAATTCGCGAATACGAATACGAATAGCGAATATTTCAATCCTTATTTCATCCTTCAAGAACTGGTAAATATTTGTATGTCACCAACAAACGTGAATTAAATTACTATCAAATTAATTACCAGAAGTTAATTACGATGTGAATGTGTAATTTCTTAAATATCATAAATGAACTGTATGAATTAATGTTTAATATATTGTAAGAGTTCAGCCATAGAAAATTGAATAATTAAAATTAAATCCATTCAATGTTCAATGTTTCCAGTCCTCAGTCCCAATGTTGCCTCTTTGTTGGTACTAAAGCACCAGATTTGGTACATTTGACTCTCAAGTACATTTTATACATTTTCCAATTAACCCGTCCAGCCCGGCTAGTTTTGTAATGTTTGTTCACCAGAACCCGGCCGGTTTTCAAAAAATGGTTTTATTCCAGAAACAATAGCGAATGGGTTAGGAATGAAGGAAAAACCACGAAAAACCGCTCAAAAAGCTTAAAGAATGGTCCTACAGAGCCCCCGAAAACGTATTTTACAAGAGTAAAAAATTGAAGGCAATTACCCCAAAAAAACCAGGTTATTGCGCGCTCACGCGCACGCACGTGGACTTTGAGAGTTTTCAACCATCGGCACGGTTTTTTTTTTTTTTTTTTTCTATGTGATTGAGGGAGGCAAAAGGCACAACTGCCTATAGCGAGTGCCTCCCCCACAGCTGAAAGAGCGACAGGGCCAAAATCAAGGGACGTTCGAGCCAAAATGCCTGGACACACGGAGTTTGAAGCAATTTAAGTCATAGGAAGAGGGAAAGACTGATTCTGGGAGAGAGTTCCAGAGCTCAGATGTTGAGTAGAAGAAAGTTTGAGAGTAACGTTTCACTCTTGGGTTGGAGAGTTGCACAGAGTAGGGGTGGGATTGAGTTGCAAGACGGGTACCACGTGCCCTACGTAAAGGAGGTGGTATGCACTGGGATAGCTCTGAGGAACACTGATTATTATAGTAGCGATAGAATAGCGAGAGAGATGCAACATTGCGGCGGAGAGAGAGAGATTGCAGAGAGTTGGTGAGTGGACGGGAGTTAATGATACGAAAGGCCTTCCTTTCAACTTTGTCTAGGAGAGCGGTGTGAGAGGAACCTCCCCACACATGTGAACAATACTCAATACAAGGGCGCACTATGCCCCTGTACAGAGCAAGAAGCTGTGCAGGGGAAAAGAACCCCCTAAGGCGATTGAGCACACCCAGCTTCTGGGAGGCTGCCTTAGCAAGACTGGTAATATGGTCCTTCCAAATGAGAGCAGAAGAAAAAGAGACACCAAGAATATTGAGAGAAGATGAAGGGTTGATTTTTGTATTGTTGAAGAATAAGGGATAGTCCGCTGGGAGATCCTGACGGGTAGATAGATGGAGAAATTGGGTTTTGGAAGCATTAAAGTTAACAAGGTTTTCTCTGCCCCAATTGGAAATAGTATTTAGATCAGAATTTAAGAGTTCTATGGCTTCATTACGTTTGTCGTTGAGGGATTGCTGGCTGGGGCGTTCTGAAAAACTAATGGAGTAGTGTAAGGTTGAGTCGTCTGCGTATGAATGGATGGGAATTAAGGTACAGTTAAGGAGATCATTTATAAAAATTAGAAAGAGAATAGGAGATAGGACAGAGCCCTGAGGAACACCGGAGTTTATAGGGTGAGGAAGTGAACAATGGCCGTCCACAACCGCAGCTATGGAACGGCCGAAAAGGAAATTAGAGACAAAGGCACAGATGGAGGGATAGAAACCGAAGGAGGGTAGTTTAGAAATTAAAGATTTATGCCAGACTCTATCGAAGGCTTTCGATATGTCTAGTGCAATAGAAAAAGTCTCACCGAAGTCCCGAAAGGAGGATGACCAAGAGTTAGTAAGATATGAAAGAAGATCACCAGTAGAGCGACCCTTAAGGAAGCCATACTGGCGATCTGAGAGCAGATTATGAGAAGAGAAATGCTTAAGAAATTTGGAAGCAAGAATAGTTTCAAAAACTTTAGAAAGACAAGAGATAAGAGCAATTGGACGATAGTTGGAGGGTTGAGAGCGGTCACCCTTCTTTGGGACAGGTTGAATGTGAGCAAACTTCCAGCATGAAGGGAAGACGTTAGAGGATAGACAGAGACGAAAGAGTTTGCCTAGGCAGGGAGTCAGCACGGAAGCACAGTTTTTGAGAACAACAGGAGGAACACCGTCCGGACCGTACGCCTTATTAGTGTTAAGCCCAGAGAGGGTAGAAAGTACATCTTTAGAAGAGATTAGGATATTAGGCATAAGTAAGAGAGAGGAGGGCGGAGAGGGAGGAATAGCACCGGAATCATCCAAGGTGGAGTTTCTAGCAAAAGTTTGAGCGAAGAGTTTAGCTTTGTCAGAGGAAGAAGTGATGGTTGTGCCATCAGAGTGGGAAAGGGGAGGGAAAGACGAGGAAGAGAAATTGTTGGAGAGGTTTTTGGCTAGATGCCAGAAAGCTTGGGAAGAGCTAGAGTTGGATAGTTCAGTGCATTTATTATTGATGAAAGAGTGTTTGGCAAGTCGAAGAACAGATTTGGCTTGATTCCGGGCAGAAACATATGAAGAATGAGAGTCTTGAGTTTTAAGGCGTCGGTACCGTTTGAATGCTTCCTCCTTATTGCGGACAGCAGTAGAACAGGCGTGAGTAAACCAAGATTTTTTAGCATTAGTCTGAGAGAAAGAGAATGGAATGTATGCTTCCATGCCCGATAGGATTACCTCGGTAATGCGTTCAGCACTCTCCGAGGGTCCCCGGCCATGGAAGCAGAAATCAGTCCATGGGAAATCAAAGAAGTACTGCCGAAGAGCCTCCCAGTCGGCAGCGCCAAAGTGCCACAAGCGCCGCCGGCTAGGAGGATCGGGTGGCTGTACTGGAGAGATAGGACAGGTGACAGAGATAAGTTTATGGTCGGAGGAGCCCAAAGGAGAGAAAAGATCGACAGTATAAGAAGAAGGGGTTAGAAGTTAGAAACAGGTCAAGAATGTTGCGTGGGATACGTACACAGTTCCCATACAAATCTGAGCCCTCTTGCGTGGCTACACCTGAGGTTACGGTCGGCGCAATTAGGGGCAATTAGGGTGACGCGCCAGGCGCGTCTCTGGGGCTGTGCGTTACATACATCGCCGACGCGCCAGGCGCGTCGCTGGGCTGTACGGGTTAAACAGTCCATATCTGGCACTAAATACGAAGTCAGTGAGGAAATAATTATGATGGAATATATTTTAGTGACATGCTATTTCATTGGATATGTCTGAAATGGCAATATTGCGACGGTTCAAATGTCCAGGTTCAGCACACGTTCGTTTACCGGGTAGTGATTCTACTTTAGAATAATTTGGTAGGCCTACTTTTCACTAGTTTGATCTGGTACTATTAAATACAGTTAAGTAGCAATACTGCTCAGTCCTCCTTCATTCCACTTTAGCGGCCCCACCGCACATTTACACTGTTATTTATTCATTTGTGTTAACTTTAAAATTTAATATTAAAAAATTTTGTATTATATTCTATTGGTTTCGTGAACATATTCGAATATTTGCAAATAGTTATGAATGGAAATGCGAATACGAATATGAATATTGAAAAAACATAGCGAATATTCGGACATACGAATACAAAACGAATATTCGGTCCATCTCTAATATATATATATATATATATATTGTGACGCACCCAGTGTGTGGCAACGCAACCTGATTGTACTCCTTGGTACTCCACTGTACCGCCACGGTACCGCGCTGTACCGTGCTGGCTGCTTATATTGAGTGTGACAACGTATAACTATGTTCTTTGTATCTCTGCAAAGGTCTCGTCATGTGCTAACCAGTGGTGGGTTTTGTTTTAAGCCATGTCGAGACCTTCCATTTAATATGTAGTATCAATAGAGAAGTTGATAGATAAGACAATAGGAATTCAGAGAGAGAGAGTGAGTTAGTCTTCAGAGCGAGAGGGTAGCAGCGCGCCGCGCTGCCGGAGGGGTGGTTGCCAGACGTATGGACTGGTTGGCAGCCTTGCGCTTATAGCTAGGCGCGACAGGGTTGGTAGTCCATTGCCGCCTGCCTATGCTGCCTGGGCTGCCCATGTTGTCGTACTGCACATTGCCTGGAGGCTCGCTGTGTGCTCTATGACCAGGTTGCCTAGAACCTTTGAGATTCTAACATCCCTTGCCCTCTCTCCCAATTTCTCACGGTTGCACTCTTTCTCTCTGACGACATTACTCTCATTTCATTCTTCTCTCTATTTAAATGCATACCCTTCCCTTGAGGTCCTAAAGGAGTTTCAGCACTCACCTCTCGTATTACTCTTAGGACAAGCATATATTTACATGTATTAGATTTAAGGGGTTAATGTGAACAGCGATCTTCTTGATGAGGATAGTTGGTGAACGTTCTACATGTTCACGAGTTATATGCCCAGCTCATCATCCAATTTGTGACTAGACTAGTGCCATGTGTAAGAGCCCGACCCTGCCCAGGAGTTGTCTGTAGAGGGGCGAGGACTTAGCCTTGATTTGCCTACCGAGCCAGGAGCGAGTGCAGTACCAGAGACTACAGCTCGCTCGTAGTGCCGGTATAGTAGAGTAACGTAATTTATCTGTCCTTGTGTTCTCTGCAGTCTTTTCCTGGGTTCTCGCTTTCGGTGCTGGGACTCGTTGTTCCTGTGACTTGGCCTGCTAGCTAGATCACATGGGGATGATGAGTGGGTGATATCTTTATTTTACTATGCATTGCAGCTCTCTTTAAGTTTATGTATGTAACACTTTACAATACACATTACTCACACACAAGACAACACTATTAATACTTTCATGTATCAATTAACTGCACTGTCGTTTTGCTGCTGTGTCCGGAGTTCTGTTGCGTAGGGCGCATACGGACTCAGAGGGGAGACAGAGTGAGAGAAGCGAAGTAGCCTATGCGGTAGTAGGCTACCGGCGCAGTACTGTTGCCTGCAACCTTTTAGTTATTCCAAGTATAGATTCATTATTACAATAAGTGACTACTGTTTATGTTCCTTCCATGTGTATTATTAGGTATCTACTGGATCATGAACATCTTGTATGCTACATGCTAGTGCATGTTAGTAGGGGACAGTTATTCTAGTGCACGCGCTTTCAAGTAGGCGTGTACATTTGTCATTTAGCATTTCACTGTCATACCTTTAGCCTGCTTCTATTCTACATTATTAGAGGCTTAATATTAACGTAGTTTCTTGAGTATTGCATTTCTTTAGTAATAACGTAACCTATAAATGTCTGAGGGAGTTTAGCCTCATAGCCTACCCCTGTTGTACACTTTCGCCGAGTTAAGGTACCTCGTTACCATAGACGATAACTCTGTAGGGCGTTGGTGCTTTTGTTGTCTGGAGCATATAGTATTTGGGACTGGAATCGAGCGTGTCGTTGTCACATAAGCCATTTCTGTCCTACGATCAAGAATCCCGAATATGTATTGCCGATCCAGCCGTAACAAAATGGCGACCTTGCACAAGATTCAGTAGCATCCTATCACATGTTTTTTGGAGAACTATTCTATGCTACCTAGTAGAGCTGTCTAGAATTTTCTTGCATATTGGAGGAATTTTTATTGTGTCATTATTGTATTGGTGGACTTGCAGATTGTTTCGTTGGGGGTGTCTAGAGTAGAGTCATTCAAGCATCTTTAACATTTTGTGAGTCGAGACTGCAATTAGTAATAAGCACTTCTTTTTTTTTATGAACAGCAATTGTATAACCAGCACTATGTCTAATGACTCATCATTTACGGGGGAGGATAACACGGTACAGCCTAGTGACCAGCAAGTACAACAGATGTTTGGGGAGGGGAGTGTTATAAGTGGAGAGAGGGATGCCCGGGCATTTTTGCAGACACCTTTGACCGAACAGCGCCTGCAGGCTATTGATTGTTACGGTCTTCGCTGTTTAGCCACGGTTTTGGGGCGGGACTGTCCTGACAGTTGGCCCAAGAAGAATTTGGTGGCATGTTTGTTGGGTGATGGCGATGGGGCGGTGGGTGGAGGGGGGTCTTGGGGGGTTCCCTCCAAGCCTCCATTCCACTCTACCCCTGAGCTGGGCCCTCAGCCAGCGAGTCTTAGCACGATGCAGCAGGAGGGTTCTCAAGGGCAAGCTGGCTTACCCGTAAACACGTCTCGGTGTGGATCCCCCATTTTGTGCTCTCCCCCCCCAGGCCTGTCTCCTGAGATGTTATTTCAGCTAGAACTAGCTAAGCTTAAGTTGCAAGAGAGTCAACAGTCTAGTATAGAACGCATAGAGGTTGCTAGAATCCAAGCCAATCAGGATGCAACCAGGTACCAGGCTGAAATGGATGTCGAGAAGTCTAGAGTAGAGACCACGGGGCGTCATCTCGGTGGTGGGCACCGGGTTACAGACTCACTTTCGCATTTAATTAAGTTAGTACCCGCATTTGATGAGACAGCAGTGACTGAGTTTTTTGCTCGTTTCGAAAAGAAGTGTCGTGAGTATGACTGGCCGGAGGTTAAATGGGCAGCATTAGTTTCATCACGTCTAGTGGGTAAGGGGTTGAAAGCCTACGATGCACTGTCACTGGACGAGAGTGTCGTGTATGGACTGGTGAAGGAGGCTGTGCTCCGGGCCTACGAACTGCAACCCGAAACTTATAGATTGAAGTTCCGTGGCGTGAATAAGAAGAGCGACGTCAGTTTTATGGAGCACGCACGGGACTTAACAGATGCAGGTAATAACTGGTTTCGGTCCGAGCACGCAGAGTCGGCTGAGGAAATTAAGCAACTTTTCTATCTGGAACAGTTTTACAAATGTACTGGAACCGATCTAACGCTGAACATTAAGGAAAAATGTCCCAAGACAGTAGAGGAGGCTGCCAAGATGGCAGACCTCAGATTATCATTGATTCGTGGTTGCGGTGCCGCTCAGAGGGCTGAGTCAGGGCAGAAGGGGCGCTATACCCCACCCACCAGAGTTTTCGATAATAACAAATCCTATGACACACATAACCACACTAAATGCATTGCACCTAATAACACCTACAAACACAAGCCTCTCCCGTTTACTAAAGGTCAGGCCCCTTCTTCGCCCGCACAAGGGAAGAAGCCCATTGGGGATGTGAAATGTTACAAATGTCAGAAGCTAGGCCATTATTCACGTGAGTGCCCTAGTAACACTCCCGCTAAGCCGGTGTCATTGGTTCACAGTATCGGTGTGTCTCTGAAGGCTGCAGCAACTGCCCGGGGTAGGTTGTCAGCAGCTGAGGCACACGCGGTAAAGAAGCGTACGGAAGGCTCGACACCTGTCCGGGACACTTTCTGTAGCCATCGGGGGCACGGGTTTGTGAGCTGGGGGAGTGAACTACAGAGGGTTGACTTGCTGAGGGATACGGGGGCTTCGCAAACTTTGTTGAGGAACTTCACAGGGAAACCGATAAATGCGGCCAGAGTTGTTGTGGTGCAGGGTATAAATGCTACGAGGTCATACCCACTTGTGAGGTTGGAGTTGAGAGTGGGAGAGGTGTGCAGGGAGCTGGATGTAGGGATCGTTGAGTGTTTGCCAGTTGAGGGCGTCGACCTTCTTCTCGGCAACGACTTTGCGGTGCCCACTTCCGGGACTCCACCCTTAGTCGTTGCCGAGAGGGCGGCCGACGTGGATGGTGAGAATCGGGAATGGGTTGGGAGGTGCCAACAGGATGAGATGGCCTGTGTGGTAACCCGATCTCGCTCTGCGGCTCCTGCACAGCCTAGCACTCAACCTCGGGGACAGTGGAGGAAGGATCAGGAGAAGGTTGCTAAGGGCAGGAAAAGGGACATTGATTCTGCTGCACTTCTCGGTGATTCGGTACTTGGACCTATAATAAACACGGGAGTTGACTCTGGCCCAGATATGGTGTGTAACAAGGCAGAGTTGGGTAAGACTTCGCGTGAGGCAAGAGCTGTAGCGAGAGCCACTAAGGCAGTAGAGCCTACTAGCCGGGGTAATGTCTTATTACAAAACCATCTTGATGCATTGACGCCCAGGGACATTAGTGAGCAGCAGCTGCAAGACGCTAGCCTAGCTCGTTATAGCAATGGTGCCATAGAGTTGGAGGAAGATGGGGATGCGAAGCCGGGAGATTTCTTTAGGCTCAACAGGATATTGTACCGCAGATTTCTAGACCCCAAATCGAAGTGGGAGGGCGGTGCGAGGGTAGTAGACCAGGTGGTTGTTCCAAATAAGTATAGAGAGTCCTTATTGTGTCTGGCGCATGATGTGCCGGTGGCGGGTCATTTGGGGGTAACAAAAACATTGGCGGCATTGGGCAGGTTTTTCTGGTGGCCTGGGGTCAAGGCTGATGTCTGTGCATGGGTGGCTGGGTGTGCGACCTGCCAGACAACGGGGAAGCCTAACCAGACAATCCCGAAGGCACCTTTGTTTCCCATACCTGTCACCGGGCCTCCGTTCAGCAAAGTTGTAGTAGATTTGGTTGGCCCTTTCCCGCCTACTAGTAGTGGCAATAAATTCCTGTTGACAATCATGGATGTGGCTACGAGATACCCGGACGCATACCCCATGAGAAACGGCTCGGCAAAGGCAGTTGTTAAAAACTTATTATTGTTCTGTTCCCGTTATGGATTTCCACGTGAGGTGCAGTCAGACCAGGGGGGCAATTTTACATCCAAATTGTTCAAGCAAACCCTTCAGTTGCACGGTATATGTTCTGTAGTGTCGTCAGCCTACCATCCCGAGAGTCAGGGAGTCTTGGAGCGGTGGCACTCGACCCTGAAGAGTATGCTACGCTGTTACTGTGCAGAACATGACACTGATTGGGATTTGGGTCTGCCGTATGTTCTGTTCGCTGCACGTGAAGTCCCAGGAGAGAGCCTGGGGTTCAGTCCAAATCAACTAGTCTTTGGCCATAATGTGAGAGGACCTTTAAGTATGGTGAAAGAGATCTGGGAGGGCGAAGAGAAGCCGGGGTCTGTACTTAAATATATCCTTGAGAGCCGGGAGAGACTTATAGGTTGCATGGCAGCGGCAGGTAATAACTTGGTTAATGCACAGGCGGTCATGAAGCACCAGTATGACGCCAAGGTGAAGCTTCAGGAGTTTTCGGTGGGTCAGGAGGTAATGTTGCTTTTACCTTTGCCTGGACACCCCCTTTCTGCCAAGTTCATTGGGCCGTATGTGGTGGCTAAGAAACTGTCCGACCTTGATTATCTCGTTGCAACACCTGACCGTAGAAAAAAACATCAGTTATGTCATGTTAACCTCATGAAAGAGTATGTGAGACGCCCCTCAGAGCCTCTCACTGTCCCTGTGCTGGCCTGCAGCGGCCAGGGTGGAGAAGGAGGTGGGGACAGTCATGCTGCTGAGGAGGATAGCTGGGACTGTGTCATTTCCGCGGAACAGTGGGCGGGGAATACTGAACAAGAGGCTAGGCAAGCTGTAAGTCACCTGCCTGAGCACCAGGGTGCTGCTGTCCTAGGCCTGTTCAGGTCATACCCCTCTGTTTTCGCCGAACACCCAGGTCTCACTACTCAGGTAACGCACGACGTGGACGTCGGTGATAATGTGCCCTTCAAGTCAGTGCCCTACCGTGTGCCCCCGGTAAAGTTGCCAGCTTTACGGGAGGAGTTAAAGTACATGGTTGAGAGAGGGATGATCACTGAAGGTTATGTGAAGTGGACATCACCCGTCACGTTGCAGCCAAAACCTGACAGCAAGGTGCGGTTCTGCATAGATTTTCGTAGGCTAAATGGCTTGACCACTACCAACCCTTACCCTTTGCCTCGAGTTGACGACAGCGTGGACAAGATAGGGAATGCAAAGTACCTTACTAAAATTGATCTTGTAAAAGGCTACTGGCAAGTACCCCTGTCGGACCGAGCTAAGCAAGTTTGTGGTTTTGTGGTAGATGGCAAGACCTACCAATGTAACGTAATGCCTTATGGGCTTAAGAACGCACCTGCCACGTTTCAGAACCTGATGAACGATATTTGTGACGAAATCCCTAACTGCACGGTCTACCTTGATGACGTGATAGTGTATGATGACAATTTTGAAAATCACCTAAGGCACTTAGAGACCCTGTTTGGGAAGTTGCACGATGCTGGGCTGGTGGTGAACCTGAGGAAGTGCGAGTTTGTAAAGGCTACTGTGCAGTATCTTGGCTTCGTGGTCGGGTTAGGCCGGGTGTGCCCCCCCCTGAGCAAGATACAGGCTATCAATATGTTTCCCAGGCCCACCACTAAGCGCCAGGTCATGCGGTTCCTAGGTATGATAGGCTATTATAGGCGCTTCATCCGGGGATACTCTACTGTCTTAGCACCGTTAACTGATCTACTGTCGAAGTCAGTGAAGTTCTGTTGGGCTGCGGAGTGTCAGAGGGCTTTCGACCTAGTCAAGCACCTGCTGTGTACACATCCGATTTTGAGAGCCCCAGACTTTTCCAGGAGTTTTCAGCTGGCGACTGATGCCAGCGGTGTGGGTGCCGGGGCAGTGTTACTGCAGACTGATTCCGAGGGCTTGGAACACCCAGTGAGCTTCTTTTCTCGCAAGTTTAATTCGGCACAAAGGAATTACTCGACTATAGAGAAGGAGCTTCTTGCTATCGTTTTGTCGCTCAAACATTTCGAAGTTTATGTTCCAGCCTACGGCCCGGTAGTGACGATTTATACGGACCATCATCCCTTGAAATTCCTAAATCAGTTTCACAATCGGAATATGCGGTTGACCAGGTGGTCCCTAATGCTCCAAGAGTATAATCTCAACATTCAGCATATTGCCGGGAGTGAGAACGTGATAGCAGATTGTCTATCAAGGGTTGATGATCCAGGATAGTCGTGCATGGTGTGTGGGTTGAGCAGGAGTAAAATTGGGCTATCATAACGCCGTCCAAAAAGATTATAAAACAATAAAATGAACGAGAATTTTTTTTTTTTAGTTTTGTAAGTCTTTATTGTTGTAGCATGATGCATGCGATATTGTGTTTTATGTATAATTCACACTTCAGTTGTTGTGCACCTTTTGCAATTAGTGGCAGCTAAGGGTAGCAGGTCGGTTGGTTGCCTGTCAGATTTTGATAATGCTTCTAAGGTCGATTATCTAAAATCTTGGGGGGGCTGTGACGCACCCAGTGCGTGGCAACGCAACCTGATTGTACTCCTTGGTACTCCACTGTACCGCCACTGTGTGGTACCGCTGTACCGCTGTACCGTGCTGGCTGCTTATATTGAGTGTGACAACGTATAACTATGTTCTTTGTATCTCTGCAAAGGTCTCGTCATGTGCTAACCAGTGGTGGGTTTTGTTTTAAGCCATGTCGAGACCTTCCATTTAATATGTAGTATCAATAGAGAAGTTGATAGATGAGACAATGGGAGTTCAGAGAGAGAGAGTGAGTTAGTTTTCAGAGCGAGAGGGTAGCAACGCGCCACGCTGCCGGAGTGGTGGTTGCCAGACGTATGGACCGGTTGGCAGCCTTGCGCTTATAGCTAGGTGCGACAGGGTTGGTAGTCCATTGCCGCCTGCCTATGCTGCCTGGGTTGCCCATGTTGTCGTACTGCACATTGCCTGGAGGCTCGCTGTGTGTTCCATGATCAGGTTGCCTAGAACCTTTGAGATTCTAACATCCCTTGCCCTCTCTCCCAATTTCTCACGGTTGCACTCTTTCTCTCTGACGACATTACTCTCATTTCATTCTTCTCTCTATTTAAATGCATAACCTTCCCTTGAGGTCCTAAAGGAGTTTCAGCACTCACCTCTCGTATTACTCTTAGGACAAGCATATATTTACATGTATTAGATTTAAGGGGTTAATGTGAACAGCGATCTTCTTGATGAGGATAGTTGGTGAACGTTCTACATGTTCACGAGTTATATGCCCAGCTCATCATCCAATTTGTGACTAGACTAGTGCCATGTGTAAGAGCCCGACCATGCCCAGGAGTTGTCTGTAGAGGGGCGAGGACTTAGCCTTGATTTGCCTACCGAGCCAGGAGCGAGTGCAGTACCAGAGACTACAGCTCGCTCGTAGTGCCGGTATAGTAGAGTAACGTAATTTATCTGTCCTTGTGTTCTCTGCAGTCTTTTCCTGGGTTCTCGCTTTCGGTGCTGGGACTCGTTGTTCCTGTGACTTGGCCTGCTAGCTAGAACACATGGGGATGATGAGTGGGTGATATCTTTATTTTACTATGCATTGCAGCTCTCTTTAAGTTTATGTATATAACACTTTACAATACACATTACTCACACACAAGACAACACTATTAATACTTTCATGTATCAATTAACTGCACTGTCGTTTTGCTGCTGTGTCCGGAGTTCCGTTGCGTAGGGCGCATACGGACTCAGAGGGGAGACAGAGTGAGAGAAGCGAAGTAGCCTATGCGGTAGTAGGCTACCGGCGCAGTACTGTTGCCTGCAACCTTTTAGTTATTCCAAGTATAGATTCATTCTTATAATAAGTGACTACTATATATGTTCCTTCCATGTGTATTATTAGGTATCTACTGGATCATGAACATCTTGTATGCTACATGCTAGTGCATGTTAGTAGGGGACAGTTATTCTAGTGCACGCGCTTTCAAGTAGGCGTGTACATTTGTCATTTAGCATTTCACTGTCATACCTTTAGCCTGCTTCTATTCTACATTATTAGAGGCTTAATATTAACGTAGTTTCTTGAGTATTGCATTTCTTTAGTAATAACGTAACCTATAAATGTCTGAGGGAGTTTAGCCTCATAGCCTACCCCTGTTGTACACTTTCGCCGAGTTAAGGTACCTCGTTACCATAGACGATAACTCTGTAGGGCGTTGGTGCTTTTGTTGTCTGGAGCATATAGTATTT
The DNA here is from genome assembly GCA_037953745.1 of Lithodes maja. NCBI lineage: Eukaryota > Metazoa > Arthropoda > Malacostraca > Decapoda > Lithodidae > Lithodes > Lithodes maja. The sequence continues at coordinate 36,819 of JBAKBP010011277.1, read as the reverse complement.
GGGACTGGAATCGAGCGTGTCGTTGTCACATAAGCCATTTCTGTCCTACGATCAAGAATCCCGAATATGTATTGCCGATCCAGCCGTAACACATGTCTAATTACATATTTGTTTCTAAGAAATCGGTGATATAGAGAAACATGAGAGGCTTCTATTTAGTTGTGTAAAGTGACTAAAAATACCCCATTGTGACCTGATCAAACATCAAGTATATTATATGAATGTACTGTACAGTAAGCTGCTTAAGGGGGAGGTAGGTACTCGCTTTTTTGGACCCCCTTCTCCCTCATGTTTAGACCCATTAGCTTTGCGATTTTATGACGTTCGTTCATTAGTTTGGCGATTTTTAGACCTATTCTCCATTATTTTGTCAATATTAAGACCTTTCGTGCCGTTTAGGAGTCGATTTGTTCCTGGCTAGCAATAGCGAGCTTATAAAATCTTTAAGGAATCGGCCTTCGGTCGGGACATTTTCCTACCAAAAAATGTACACATATATTTTGAATAGGGTGTGTTTCTTAAAGGTGGGAGCTCATGGGTTGAGGTAAACATGGAATGATCATTGCCAAGCTGTACATAATTATCTTTCAAAATACAATGGCACTGAAATAATTATTAACAATGGTATAAAGGATTTTGTGGATCGTCTATACCGGGCCTGTGACGTCATAGTGACGTCACACCAGTATCCTTATCCAAGACTGGATGGTGGACTTACACTCTTGTGACGTCACAGGCCCGGTATAGACGATCCACAAAATCCTTTATACCATTGTTAATAATTATTTCAGTGCCATTGCATTTTGAAAGATAATTATGTACAGCTTGGCGATTATCATTCCATGTTTATCTCAACCCATGAGCCCCCACCTTTAAAGCTTGATGGAGGTCTAACGAGGAAACTCAAAATTAGATAAATATATGAATAAGTAGCCCCACCAAAAACAAGTTCTAGCCCCTTAACCCCTTCTGTACCGGTGACGTGTTTTGTATTATATTTCAACTACATTTAGACGATTTCATGTAGCTTAGGAAGGATATATGGTAGCTAATAGGGTTAACTTAGATTGTCTGTAGCTATTTAATTGGTTGACGTCCTTCCTAAGCTGAATAAAATCGTCAAACAGTATCCAAAATAAAATTAATGGGACGTCGCCGGTAAAGAAGGGTTAAACAATAAAAACAGTCCAGGTATGAATATTTCCCCGACAACTGTTTTTTTATCGCTCGCCAGGCCGACTGTTCCCTGACACCTCGCTCAGTGAACACTCAGCGCTCCAGGCGATAAATATTCTGGCATCACTTTGCGACGCTTTTCTCTTTCTTTCTCTCGCTCTCGCTCTCGCTCTTTCTCTCGCTCTCGCTCTCTCTCTCTCTCGCTCTCGCTCTCGCTCTCGTCCTTAGATCAGACCATTTGTCATGCCAGTTATACCTGCATGAAAACAATATTTAATTATCAAATGTTGTTTGGAGTTGCGTTGCAGGCAGAATATTTTAGATCTATGTTCGTATAACAGACGTGTAGGGATGTTATTGTTTATAGAGTCTGATAGTTATTGTCAATATATCTTTGTAAACATTCCACTCATCAGATAAAATAATTTGTTAGTGTACATACTGTATATCGACAGTACAGGTAATAAACAATGTGAAGAGAACAACCTAATACTTGCTGGTTCATTTTTTGGGCGATTTTTGCATGTATTCATTATTTTTCTAGTTTCCTCCCTAGACCTCCATCAAATAAAAAAAAAACATCCATTAGATCCCCCTTCTGAATTTGTACATATTTCGGTAGAAAAATGGCCCGGCTGAAGGCCGGTTCTTCCAACATTACAGGCTCACTATCGTTCGCCAGGGAAAATATCGACACATAAATAGCACGAAAGGTCTAAATATTGACGACGAAATGGGGCGCATGGTCTTAAAATCGACTAACTAATGGGGCAAACAACTTAACATCTGAAAACTAATGGGGTTAAACATGAGGGAGAAAGTGGTCCAGAAAACCGGCCCATCCCCCCTTAAATACAGGTGTAAAATATTATTAGTTGCAGCATACAAACAGTAACCATGGAAACAAAAGTGACAGCTGGGAAAGTGACAGCTGGGAAAGTTTATAGTTATTGTAATGTTATATTAGATAAAACTTGATTGCCTACGATAGATTGCGGTTTGTTTCAATCCTTACATGTATATTGTATTGTAACCTGTTCTACTTTATGGATGATAAAACAATGTGTTTGTACAATACAAATATGTAACGCGTCGTTCTGGTTGGCACAGTTTACCTTCGTCAGGTATAAGACTTATCCAACGGTTGGAAAGTTATATTATTATTGTTACTTAAATATAGTTACAAATTTGTTTTTGCCAATTTCCATCAAATTCTTTGTAGTTTGCCCCGTATGCTAATAATAACGTTTCCCCTGAACTCCTTCAACCTACAAGCTAAAAAAGTGCTAATTGTATAATTGTAATTTTTTCAGTAGAAGAATGTCCCAGCTGAAGGCTGGATTCTCATAGATAGCAGGTTAGCTGTCGCTCGTCCAGAAATTATTGACACCTCAATGAGCCGAAATGTCTGATAATCACGAAGCTAATGAAGCGAGGCGTTTTATATTGGCTAAACTAAAGGGATGAATTATGTGTGGCTGAAAAAGACCACCACGGATTAGATGGGGTTAACTTTAGGTCCCCTTATACTAATCCACCATCGGAGGCTGAGTGGAGTGATGTGAAGGATGGACTTTTACACAACACTTAGTTCCTCATATACTCTGAATGTCACATTTACAGTGATAACCATTCAGAAATATACAAAGCCATCAATTGTATACACTTTTAAAGTAATACTTTGTTTTGCCTCTTTTGATTGAACATGTAATGTTTGAAGCATTCTAGTGAGTATCATAGTAACTCGTTTTTAATTCATCTATGTCCCAAGAAAATCATATATATATATATATATATATATATATATATACAGTATACATATAATTATATATAATATATATACTGTATATAATGAGGTGAGCTTAAGTTGTCAAAAGTCTGTAATGAATCCCCAGTGGCTCTACAGTATAAGAGCATTAATTTGGCCAGGATTTACCACAACATTATTCTCGCACATTCTACTGCCACTGTTAATGTTTTAAGCTTTAGAGAGCATTTATAATACATAAACGCCAGCGGTAACTTTAAGTGTATTGCTTTATATAGAAATGAGGACCAGTCAAGTAGAAATTCGTTCTATGTGAGATTTTTGCGTGTGGTTATAATAATATATATATATATATATATATATATATATATATATATATATATATATATATATATATACTGTATATATATATATATATATATATAGATAGATAGATAGATTGTAAATTGTTTGCCGTCATACTGCATTGCGAACTTCCTTGACTTCAGAACTCAGAACTCATGACTCATGAACTCATGAACTCATTCAGAACTCATGACGATAAGTTCCCACCCTCTCCCAAAGTGCCAACCAATCTTCATAACCCACCAACACCTTCCGGCAGCAGGGCATTACACTCTGACACACGGAGATGGGAGGAGGGGGTTAGGTTTGAAGAAGAATTATTTATTTTTTGTAATAAGAGTGAACAGAGCCATTTTGAGAGGTTTGGCCACATGCTTCAGTACATGGGAAAGGTCGTGTATACCATATCAAGCGAAGAATACAAAATAATGAACTAGTGTTAATATAATACAAAGTACTTGATATCAAAGTTATTTTCATGATAGCCTTTATGACACTGTATCTAAAGAAGTACGTTGCAAGGTAAAGAAAACATTTATTATCAATTTTTAAGCTGTATTTATTCTAACTTGTTGATTAGGGTAAACAAATTTAGTTCAAAGAAATATCCCCTAGTCAAAGTAGACTAAGGGAATGCTTATGATAACATTTGCTAGGTCATGGAGCCGCTAAACAATAATGTTAACTCAGCCTATATTCAACTCTCATAACTAATCTTAATAAACTTGATATACTTAAATCTTCCGTAGTATGTTATGTCGAACCTATTTCATTTTTTGTTGCCTGGGGAATTAAATTAGGTGGTGAATGAAATGACCCCATGAATCTCATTCATGTCGTATCGTGTTTGCTCTGTCCGTCCTACTCTAAAACAAAAGTGACTTAACAAAATAAGATCCCACATGTTGGGGCAAGCCCCGACGCCTTCATCTCCTCCAGCTCCCTTCCTCAGACCCGGATACTTTTGTCCTCGTGCTTGCTTTGAGGCCTCAAGGGGACAGGGGTTATTTTGGTGGTCTATTTATTTATATATTAATTTATGTTTTGGTTTCCTCGCTAGACCTTCATCAAGCTTAACAAAAAACACTCCCTAGACCCCCTTTCAAGATAAATGTGTACATTTTTCGATATAAAATATAATAACAGGCTCGTTATCGCTTGCCAGGAAAATATCGACACCTAAATGGTACGAAAGGTCTTGATATAGAAATGGGACGAAAGGTTTTAATATCGACAAACTAATGGTGCGAATGTCTTAAATCTGGAAACTAATGGGGCCAAAGATGAGGAGGGAAGGGCACCAGAAAAACGACCCATCTACCCTTAAAGTGACTCATATTATAATTGGTTGTCTTACCTGTCCTATATTCATTTCATGCCATGAACCACAGGGGCCTAAGGTAACAACAATAGATCCGTTTTCTAAAGTTATTCTCTCTTCTGGTGGCAGTAACTGAACAACCAACACAGTGATAGTTTGTAGAAAGATTAAAGGGGGATGGTTTACTTTTTGTATTCATCATTTTTCTAGTTTTCTCCCTAGACCTTTAATATTAATTACCTCTAAATATTAAAGAAAAACATCCATTAGATCCCCCTTCTAGATTAATTTGTACATTTTTCGGTAGAAAAATTTCCCGGCCGATGGCCGGTTCTTCCAACATTACAGGCTCACTATCGTTCGCCAGGGGAAAAATCGACACCTAAAAAGCACGAAAGGTCTAAATATTGACGAAGAAATGAGGCGAAAGGTCTTAAAATCGACTAACTAATGGGGCAAACATCTTAACATCGGAAAACTAATGGGGCTAAACATGAGGGAGAAAGTGGTCCAGAAAAGTGGCCCATCCCCCCCTTAAGTGGATAAAATATTGATGAAAGACTTGTACGAGACTACATTTACTATACTGTATATACTATACTAAGTGAAGCAGAACCAGAAAGCTCTTTACCACCCACCTAGAGGGTAGAGGTTAAACATAGAGTGGCTCCGTTAAGACAATTGGAATTCTGAAAACGTGGCCAATTCTGGAATTCTAGTTAACGGAAATGATAAGTGTGTTTGTGTGTCTGTGAGTGTGTGTGTGTGTGTGTGTGTGTGTGTGTGTGTGTGTGTTTGTCTGTGTGTGTGTGTGTGTATGTGTGTAGTATTATCTTGGTGCATTGAACGCTATATTATAATCATGTGTTTTGAATTTTGCCCAATGAATAATACAGTAACTAAGATACCGTTGGACAGTGACTGATAATCCGTGTTCTACTTGTAATTCTTGATCATTATTTTAATCTTATGATCCTCCAAGATTACAGCTCTGTTAACATGTCATTATCGAAAGTATTTTTAGCTTTTCTGTTCGACATATTGTGTGTAATTGTAATATTGCTATATTTAATAGAATTTCATAGTTATTATATTATTATTATCTTCGTTATTGACACAAGATAATAACCAAGACTTCACAATTATTTAATAGGAGCGACAAATTTGCTAAAACATGAGAGAGAGAGAGAGAGAGAGAGACATAGTGACATAGTATTGCATAACCTTGCAGTCATTCCGGGTGACAAGCGTGAGATTGCGTAGAATACTGCATTCATCGCAGAATATGAAAATTACTCTTCTCTTCATTTTGCCTTGCAGCCCCGCAGCAAGCGTATTGTGACTTTCTCTCCCTCTTTTGTAATTTTACTCTTGCGATAGCTTGACGAAATAAACCGTTCCATCATCAAGTTTAGTGTTTAGAAGATACTATGACTTATGGCCTGTAACATGAAATTAAGCTCGCATTCGTACGTGGTAAATAACTGTTACCGGTACAAATACATGTAGAAAGGGACCTATTTTCCTTGAATTTCAGAATCTAAAACATCTCCTGCTTGTACACAGACTCTCTCACAACTGATGTTTGGAGCAGACCGATTTTAGTATGGGAGGGTATGTTAGAAGCCTTTTTTTTTTTTTTCTATGTGATTGAGGGAGACAAAAGGCAGAATTGCCTATAGCGAGTGCCTCCCCCACAGTTGAGAGAGTGACAGGGCCAAAATCAAGGGACGATCGAGCCAAAATGCCTGGACACACAGAGTTTGAAGCAATTTAAGTCATAGGAAGAGGGAAAGACTGATTCTGGGAGAGAGTTCCAGAGCTCAGCTGTTGAGTAGAAGAAAGTTTGAGAGTAACGTTTCACTCTTGGGTTAGAGAGTTGCACAGAGTAGGGGTGGGATTGAGTTACAAGACGGGTACCACGTGCCCTACATAAAGGAGGTGGTATGCACTGGGAAAGCTCTGAGGAACACTGATTATTATAGTAGCGATAGAATAGCGAGAGAGATGCAACATTGCGGCGGAGAGAGAGAGATTGCAGAGAGTTGGTGAGTGGACGGGAGTTAATGATACGAAAGGCCTTCCTTTCAACTTTGTCTAGGAGAGCGGTATGAGAGGAACCTCCCCACACATGTGAACAATACTCAATACAAGGACGCACTATGCCCCTGTACAGAGCAAGAAGCTGTGCTGGGGAAAAGAACCCCCTAAAGTGGTTGAGCACACCCAGCTTCAGGGAGGCTGCCTCAGCAAGACTGGTAATATGGTAATATGGAAACATTGGCAACAAACTGAGTGGCTAGATGCTACCAACTGAGCTGGTAATACATATATGTTAATTACGTCGTCCATAGTACACATATTTACAAAGGACGTACCAGTACGTCGACGGCAGTGAAAGGCTTGATTAGTGGAATGTACTTTACTTAGACTTACATGGACTCTTTTGGACTCTTTGTAGTCTTCTATATCTTTTATGAGTGTTGGAGACCAGCATGAGAGAGAGAGAGAGATTACAAAGGAGTACAAAGGAAATCAAGCAACAACAGATTTTAGGCTGCTTGTCCTCCAAAACACTGAGGATCAAGTGTCCAAACAGTGGTTTAGAGTGGGTAAGGGAACATTGGAAAGGGAACAACTGCCCTGGAACTAATGTCCGTGGCAGGATTAGGAAGTTAGTAGGGGACAGGTGGGTTAGTAACTGAGGGGAGGATAAAATAAAGTTATTCATTTACAAACGCAGTCAGTCGCGGGTTTGATGCGAGATATTTGTCTAGGCGAAGTTTAAATGAATCAACGGTGCTGCAGTCTATGACATCTCGGGGACGCCCATTCCATAAGTTGACAACTCGATTGAACAAGAAATTCTTAGCTTCGTGTGAGTTAAAAGATTTACCAATAATTTTGCAACCGTTTCCCCGCGTGTAATTAGATTGGTCGATAGTGAAGTACTTACTACAGTTCATATTGTCGATGCCTTTGATGATTTTGAACACTTTAATTAAGTCGCCTCTCAATCTGTGCTGGGTTAAAGGAAATAGATTTAATTCTCTAAGACGCTCCTCGTATGGTTTGTTCTTTAGGCTAGGTATCATTTTGGTAACTCTACGTTGAACTCATTCAAGCTTGTCTATATCTTTTTGGTAATAAGGGTACCAGGATTGAACGCAGTATTCAAGAAGAGGGCGGACTAAGTTATTGTAAAGGGTTAGGATAACGTCTTTGGATTTATGCTCAAATGACCTGCCTATAAAGCCAATTATTTTGTTTGCCTTCTTAACAACTTCTGAACATTGTTGACTCGGTTTTAGGTTACTCGATATTGTTACTCCCAGATCGGTTTCTCTGTTTACATTCTTAAGCTGAGTGCCATTCATCAAATAGTTTGCTTTCTCATTTAGGTATCCAATATGTAGTACTTTACATTTATCCGCATTGAAACTCATTTGCCAAATTTGGGCCCAACATGACAACTTATCTAGATTGTGTTGCATATCGTCAACTTGTTCTTTTGAGAGTACGCTATTTGCAATTTTTGTATCGTCAGCAAATTTTGAGATTGTACAGGTGAGACCCTCATCTATGTCGGTAAATTAGAAAGAGAATTGGTCCTAGTAGCGATCCCTGGGGTACCCCGCTACTTACATTGGTCCATTTAGATGCCTTACCGTTTATGACTACTCTTTGCTTTCTGTCGCTTAGCCAATTTTCTATCGATTTCAACACACCATCTTGTATTCCATGCGCTTTTAGTTTTAGCAGTAAACGTTTGTGGGGAACTTTGTCAAAGACCTTTTGAAAATCAAGGTATATAATATCTACAGCTTTACTCTCATCTTAGAGGTTGAGGATATCGTGGAAGAAGTCTAAGAGGTTTGTTAAACAGGAACGTTTTTTACGAAAGCCGTGTTGAGTATCTTTAAGTATGTTATTTTCCTCCAAGTGATTTACGAGTCTGTCTCTTATGAGTGTTTCTAACATTGTACATACAACTGAGGTTAAGCTAATTGGACGATAGTTACTGGGTAGGGATTTGCTGCCTTTTTTGAATATCGGTGTTACGTTGGCTAGCTTCCACTGATCAGGCATATTTCCAGACTGCAAGGATTTATTAAATAGCAATGTCAATGGTTTGGAGAGCTCATCCTTAGCTTCCTTTAGGACTCTAGGTGAGATTTTATCAGGTCCAGGCGTTTTATTTACCTTGAGTTTATCAAAACAATTCAATACTCCTCTCTCTTAGAGAAGAGAGAGTGAGAGAGAGAATAGGCAAATAAAACTGGTATCTATATGCACCTCAGAGGGCTTTACCAAAAGGTATCGAAACAAAGATGCTTATTGGGTGGTACAACCTCGATGAAATAGGTTAATAGTCATTACTTCACAATGTCGCCAAGTAATCTGTACAGACGAAACTAATATAATGTACTGTGTAAACACTGACTTTCAATTAAGAATAATATATGAAGGTATGTAGGTTAAAATGTCTTTAGAAATTGATCGGGGCCATATCAAAAATCAATACAATATACTTATCAACTCTGCGTAAGCAGAGTTTGGTCCCCCCCCCCCCCCCCCCCCCCGTATAGTGGGTACCACACAAAAAAAATGTCTGTCGTCGTCGTCCGTCTGTCTCGGAACTCCTCCTAGACCGTTGGATGGATTTTCACCAAATTTCACACAAATATTTTTTTTGTGAATGCGAACGTCAGTTAAAAAAAAAATGAATTTATGCAATAGTTATGATTTTAGGTCCAAAATTTGGTTTTACCCCCTCCCCCCTCCCGGATTCCCCCCCCCCCCCCCCCCCCAAAGCAATGATGGCGTTCTTAGTATGTATCACACACTAAGAATGCATTCATTCTGGGGGCGAAAATATCTCGCTAGTATTTGCTAGGTTAAGTTAGTTTAGTTGGCATTAGAATTGATTGTAGTAATATTTTGATTGATGGTGATAGTAGTATTGATGGTGATAATAGTAGTGATGATGGTTGTAGTTGTATTGATGATGATGACAGTAGTGATGATGATGACAGTAGTAGATATGATGATGACAGTAGTAGATATGATGGTGACAGTAGTAGATATGATGGTAACAGTACTAGTAGTAGTGATGATGGTCATAATAGTAGTGATGATGGTGACAAGTAATGATGATGGTAGTGACGATGGTGTGAGTATTAGTGATGATGGTGAGTAGTAGTGAGGATGGTGAAAGTTGTAGTGATGACAATAGTTGTGATGATGAAGATCATAGTAATGGTGATGATGGCAGTAGTAGTGATGATGGTGACAGTAGGATACATGATGGTAATACTTGTGACATTAGTAATGATGATGGTTATAGTAGCAGTGATGATGTTAACAGTAGTAATGATGATTGTAAGATGGTGGTGATGATAGTAGTAATGATGGTTGATAGTTGTAGTATCAATGATGATAGTAGTGATTAAGATGGTAGTGACAATGGTGACAGTAGTAGTGATGATGGTGAGAGTAGTAGCGATGATTGTAATTGTAGTAGTGATGATGATCATAGTAATGGTGATGATGACAGTAGTCGTGATGATTGTGGCAGTTGTAGTGATGATGGTGATTGTGATTGATGATGGTATTAGTAGTGATAATGGCAACCCATCGCAGAGTTGGGTATGCCGTTTTGATTTTGGGCAAAACGGCACTACTTTATTAATAATTTGTCACAATCAACGTTATTGTTATTGCGTACCTGTGAAACCACCAAACCATTATTGCTCCTCCATCAAACACGGTAGTTATCAGCCACCACCCAACCCTACTATCGCCTTTACATTAAAGTAACTGTCACTATTAAATATCAATGTACAAAAATGCATATTTTGTATATATTTATATTCGATAGTGACAGATAACTTGAATCTAAAGATGATAATAGGGTTGGGTGGTGGCTGATAACTACCGTGTTTTATAGAGGAGCAATAATGGTTTGGTGGTTTCACAGGTAAGCCACGGTAGCCTTGTCCGTTTCTTAGTCATTCAGGTGTGACTTTAACCTCATGACACAGGAACAAGTGGCTTAATTATCCACCTTTGGTAATGCACAATATTAACAAAAATTAGGGCACAGTGTGAAACATGGTGTGGCAAAATATCATACTGGTCCAACTGTTTGTTCATAAGTTATTCCCGAAAAACGATGTAACACGTCCTCTGAAACCCATAGTAGGTGTTTTCATACCAACCCCAAGTCGGGTTTTCCGACTTATGTTGCACCATAACTAGAATTGTTTTATTTAGTTTCAAAATTCAAACTAGGTTGATTGTTGATGTATTTTACTAATGTATGCATACATTTGTTGTATTATGCAATATCATTAGGATTATCTATCTATTGCCTGACGCCGTGATCCCCGTGGCCACGAACGAACCGCCCCCATGCACCTCTGTCCCCAGTCAGTCGACGCCCCTCCTCCCAAACAGCACCGCCTTCATCTATATACTTCCTCACTCCATCCTTCCACCTCACTTTCGGTCTACCTCTCCCTCTCTGTCCTTCCACCTCGCTCTCGTACACCTTAGTCATTCTCTCGCTTCCCATACAGCACATCTACCTCTACACCACACCTCCTCATTAGGGATACATTATCAATATTTGTAGTATGTGGATTGTTCTTAGTATAATTTTGACATTTGTTTAGGGCTTTCTTGTCTTAACACCCATTTTTAGTCATTAGTATCTATTCTTTCCTTAGTTTTATATCCAATAAATTTTTCCCCGTCATTCTCTTTGTATTTGGTGTGTACATATTCAATATACTGTTTATTGTCTAGTGTAAGACGTTTGATACTGTTTCGCTCCAGTTCACTGGCAACTTTAATTTAGATTTTCTCTCCAATATTTGGTTTTGTTTTCACTGAATAATTTTTCGGATAAGTTGTAGTTTGATTTTTCATACTCTGTCCAATGATTCATGATATAATATGATCATATAGGTACATATGTAACTGACAAGTAAGGTGTGTATGTGTTTTACGATTACTGCCATTATCATTATAATTGTTTAGATAATTGCAGGACAATGGACTCTCCCACGCGTGATCATGGGTAGATATTTAGCTTGCCATATACCAGCTGAGCATCCCTCCATTTGATTATGTGGCTACTTGTTTCTTTTAGCTCCAATAGATGACTTGATCGTTCTGCTGGGTCTTATATATTTATGTCATCGAAATATTTTGTTTTATGTGTATGAAGGAAGCAACACGCAAACCTGCCTTCACTTTTTGGGCGATTTTTGCATGGATTAATTATTTTTTTTAGTTTCCTCCCTAGACATCCATCAAATTTAAAAACACATCCATTAGATCCCCCTTCTAGATTAATTTGTACATTTTTCGGTAGAAAAATTTCCCGGCCGAAGGCCGGTTCTTCAAACATTACAGGCTCACTATCGTTCGCTAGGGAAAAAATCGACACCTCAATAGCACGAAAGGTCTAAATATTGGCGAAGAAATGGGGCGAAAAGTCTTAAAATCGACTAACTAATGGGGCAAGCATCTTAGCATCTGAAAACTAATGGGGGCTAAACATGAGGGAGAATGTGGTCCAGAAAACCGGCCCATCCCCCCTTAAGTACTCCCCCCCCCCCCCATGTGTATCCATGTATACACTAGAATGTCATGTGCTAATATATTATGCAAGACAATAATAAAATTATTCTCATATAAAATAAACAAATTATGCAAATGAGTCCCTGCCTCAGTGTCCATCACCCCTCATCAACCAGAGAAGCTTCCCCTTCCACCAGCATAACTTTACGGAAGTTGTAATCCAATACTACCTCGGCCCTCCTGTCTGACGCTGTGAGGTTTAGACCAGCGGCTAATGTCAGAATGGGCCCTTAATTTAGGAGTTACCCCAACCGGAGGTATAGCAACACACAACCTATTTTTTCATAAGGAGGTACAGTCGCGCTAATAAGTGATGTCTTGGCACGAAGTATGTTTTGATCAATAATTGGTATCAGCAATATCTAAGCTTCATTTCTTCATATCGAGTGAAATATACTAACATGTTCCTACTCTTACCAACCCTATTCAACATCTGACAGACATTAATACAGCATAGAGCAAGCCAAACGTAATGACAGCTGGGACATGACTTATTAGCGCGACCGTACATCCCCTCTATCAGAAATGGATGGTTCTGGTCACAGTAAATGTGTTTATGAAATAGTAATGAGCTCGTTTCCATGGCAACCTACAGACAAAATGCAAAATCAAAGAATCCCTTTAATATGCAATATCTCTTAATCTCTGTTAATATTAATAATAAAAAAACATCATCTTTATATCAAATTAAATCCAAATAATTGTTCTTTATGGTACATGGTTCAATTTTGTATTTTTCCTCTTTCAAATGTCAATTAACAGTAAAAGGGGTGCTTTACCCCTCCCCCACCCTCTTTCGCCTGCTTAGGTTGGCTGTTTTAAGACGTTTCGCCACTCATATATATATATATATATATATATATATATATATATATATATATATAGAGAGAGAGAGAGAGAGAGAGAGAGAGAGAGAGAGAGAGAGAGAGAGAGAGAGAGAGGCTAATAAACTCCCACTTTAACAATGTTCCGCTAAAATTTAGTATATTTTTATTCTTACACAAGTTTGCATACTCGCTGTATGAACTTTCCACCGATAACGTTTAATATCGACAAAATTGCATTGCAATGTAAAAAGTTGCTTCATAACCAGTTTTACTCGAGGATTTTTAGCAGAATTCTCATCATTTCATTCAACCGCTTCCAGATATCTGAAAAGTTTGTCAGAAAGCAAAATAAAATAATATGCAGTATAGAAATCAGTAAAAGTAATAAATACATTCGTAAATAAATCAGTTTTTTTTTAAAGGAATTTTGTATAACACTTGTTTACATTAACCCTTTGAGTACCAGCGACGTGTTATATTTTTATCAAGCTATATTTTGATGATATTATGCAGCTTAAGAAGGAGCTGTGGTAGTTATAAGGGTTGGTTGAGATAGTTTGAAGCCTTATTATTGCTCGAGGTCCTTCCTAAGCTGAATAACATAGTCTAATAGTTGCCAGAATATCATGAAAAGGACGTCCCTGGTACTGTACGGGTTAAATACGATGGCCTTGTGTGTGTGTGTGTGTGTGTGTGTGTGTGTGTGTGTCCAACAGAGAAATTACACGTTTTATTACAACTGCATCAAATGATTTAATATATGATTCTAAAATGGCCTGTCGCTAGCTGATGTTATTAAATAAGTTGCCAGGCTAGTGAGTAAGGGTTCATATAGTTGCCAGGCTAGTGAGTAAGGGTTCATATAGTTGCCAGGCTAGTGAGTAAGGGTTCATATAGTTGCCAGGCTAGTGAGCAAGGGTTCATATAGTTGCCAGGCTAGTGAGTAAGGGTTCATATAGTTGCCAGGCTAGTGAGTAAGGGTTCATATAGTTGCCAGGCTAGTGAGTAAGGGTTCATATAGTTGCCAGGCTAGTGAGTAAGGGTTCATATAGTTGCCAGGCTAGTGAGTAAGGGTTCATATAGTTGCCAGGCTAGTGAGTAAGGGTTCATATAGTTGCCAGGCTAGTGAGTAAGGGTTCATATAGTTGCCAGGCTAGTGAGTAAGGGTTCATATAGTTGCCAGGCTAGTGAGTAAGGGTTCATATAGTTGCCAGGCTAGTGAGTAAGGGTTCATATAGTTACCAGGCTAGTGAGTAAGGGTTCATATAGTTGCCAGGCTAGTGAGTAAGGGTTCATATAGTTGCCAGGCTAGTGAGTAAGGGTTCATATAGTTGCCAGGCTAGTGAGTAAGGGTTCATATAGTTGCCAGGCTAGTGAGTAAGGGTTCATATAGTTGCCAGGCTAGTGAGTAAGGGTTCATATAGTTGCCAGGCTAGTGAGTAAGGGTTCATATAGTTGCCAGGCTAGTGAGTAAGGGTTCATATAGTTGCCAGGCTAGTGAGTAAGGGTTCATATAGTTGCCAGGCTAGTGAGTAAGGGTTCATATAGTTGCCAGGCTAGTGAGTAAGGGTTCATATAGTTGCCAGGCTAGTGAGTAAGGGTTCATATAGTTGCCAGGCTAGTGAGTAAGGGTTCATATAGTTGCCAGGCTAGTGAGTAAGGGTTCATATAGTTGCCAGGCTAGTGAGTAAGGGTTCATATAGTTGCCAGGCTAGTGAGTAAGGGTTCATATAGTTGCCAGGCTAGTGAGTAAGGGTTCATATAGTTGCCAGGCTAGTGAGTAAGGGTTCATATAGTTGCCAGGCTAGTGAGTAAGGGTTCATATAGTTGCCAGGCTAGTGAGTAAGCGTTCATATAGTTGCCAGGCTAGTGAGTAAGGGTTCATATAGTTGCCAGGCTAGTGAGTAAGGGTTCATATAGTTGCCAGGCTAGTGAGTAAGGGTTCATATAGTTGCCAGGCTAGCGAGTAAGGGTTCATATAGTTGCCAGGCTAGTGAGTAAGGGTTCATATAGTTGCCAGGCTAGTGAGTAAGGGTTCATATAGTTGCCAGGCTAGTGAGTAAGGGTTCATATAGTTGCCAGGCTAGCGAGTAAGGGTTCATATAGTTGCCAGGCTAGTGAGTAAGGGTTCATATAGTTGCCAGGCTAGTGAGTAAGGGTTCATATAGTTGCCAGGCTAGTGAGTAAGGGTTCATATAGTTGCCAGGCTAGTGAGTAAGGGTTCATATAGTTGCCAGGCTAGTGAGTAAGGGTTCATATAACATAACAGCAACAGTACAAATTTAGGGGGGGGTTACCTGCTTTTTTTTCTTTCTCTCCTTTTCTCTCTTTCTTTGGCTTGTATCCCTTCGGCCCCATTAAGCCAACTGTGTTAAGACGTTTATCCCTATCCAGGTGTCGATTTCTTCCTGGCGAGCGATAGCGAGCCAGCATTGTATGAAGAAATCCGGCTTTGCCGGAGACATTTTCTACCGAAAAATGTAAAAATTTAGCTTGCTGTCAAGACAAAATATATATATGCTGGCTCGCTACCGCTCGCCAGGAAAATATTAACACCTGGATGGGGGTAAACGTCTTAATACAGATGCCTGAATGGAGCCGAATGGATACAAGCCAAAGAGAGAGGGAGAGAAAGAGAAAAAAAAGCAAGGTGGGCCCCCTTAAAAGTGAATTACAGATATTGCAACACATGTCACTTTTATCTCACTCTAGAATGATTGACAGCTTAAACAAATAAACTTGACGTTTTTTATACACAGGACATGGCGGCGGATTAAGGGGGTACTACTCGCTTTTTCTGGACCCCCTTCTCCCTCATGTTTAGCATATTAGTTTTGAGGTATTAAGTCGTTCGTTCCGTTAATTTGGCGATTTGAGACCTTGTGTCTAATTTGTTTGTCAATATTAAGACCCTTCATGCCATTTAGGTGTCGATGTTTTCATGGCGACCGAAAGCGATCCTGTAATTTTAGAAGGAACCGGTCTTCGGCCGGGACATTTTTCTAAAGAAAAGTGTACAAATTTATCTTGAAAGGGGATCTAGGGGGTTGTTTTTTAAAGCTTGATGGAGGTCTAGCGAGGAAACTGAAGAATATTTGATGAATAAATACATTGACCGAAAACCAAGCACGACCCCCTTAACCCCTTCTGTACCAGGGACGTCTGCTATTTTGTATTCTAGCTATCTATATTTAGACGATTATGTGAAGCTTAGGAAGGTTACAGACTATCTCAATAAATCTGTTTAGCTACCATATATCCTTCCTAAGCTTATAATAATCGTCTAAATGAAGCTGAAATACAATAATAAAAGACGTCGCTGGTACAGTAAGGGTTAAAGACGTCGCCGGTACAGTAAGGGTTAAAGACGTCGCTGGTACAGTAAGGGTTAAAGACGTCGCTGGTACAGTAACGGTTAAAGACGTCGCTGGTACAGTAAGGGTTAAAGACGTCGCTGGTACAGTAAGGGTTAAAGACGTCGCTGGTACAGTAAGGGTTAAAGATGTCGCTGGCACAGTAAGGGTTAAAGACGTCGCCGGTACAGTAAGGGTTAAAGACGTCGCTGGTACAGTAAGGGTTAAAGACGTCGCTGGTACAGTAAGGGTTAAAGACGTCGCTGGTACAGTAAGGGTTAAAGACGTCGCTGGTACAGTAAGGGTTAAAGACGTCGCTAGTACAGTAAGGGTTAAAGACGTCGCTGGTACAGTAAGGGTTAAAGACGTCGCTGGTACAGTAAGGGTTAAAGACGTCGCCGGTACAGTAAGGGTTAAAGACGTCGCTGGTATAGTAAGGGTTAAAGAAGTCGCCGGTACAGTAAGGGTTAAAGACGTCGCTGGTACAGTAAGGGTTAAAGACGTCGCTGGTACAGTAAGGGTTAAAGACGTCGCTGGTACAGTAAGGGTTAAAGACGTCGCTGGTACAGTAAGGGTTAAAGACGTCGCCGGTACAGTAAGTGTTAAAGACGTCGCTGGTACAGTAAGGGTAAAAGACGTCGCTGGTACAGTAAGGGTTAAAGACGTCGCTGGTACAGTAAGGGTTAAAGACGTCGCTGGTACAGTAAGGGTTAAAGACGTCGCTGGTACAGTAAGGGTTAAAGACGTCGCTGGTACAGTAAGGGTTAAAGACGTCGCTGGTACAGTAAGGGTTAAAGACGTCGCTGGTACAGTAAGTGTTAAAGACGTTGCTGGTACAGTAAGTGTTAAAGACGTCGCTGGTACAGTAAGGGTTAAAGACGTCACTGGTACAGTAAGGGTTAAAGACGTCGCTGGTACAGTAAGGGTTAAAGACGTCGCTGGTACAGTAAGGGTTAAAGACGTCGCCGGTACAGTAAGGGTTAAAGACGTCGCCGGTACAGTAAGGGTTAAAGACGTCGCTGGTACAGTAAGGGTTAAAGACGTCGCTGGTACAGTAAGGGTTAAAGACGTCGCTGGTACAGTAAGGGTTAAAGACGTCGCTGGTACAGTAAGGATTAAAGACGTCGCTGGTACAGTAAGGGTTAAAGACGTCGCCGGTACAGTAAGGGTTAAAGACGTCGCTGGTACAGTAAGGGTTAAAGACGTCGCTGGTACAGTAAGGGTTAAAGACGTCGCTGGTACAGTAAGTGTTAAAGATGTCGCCGGTGCAGTAAGTGTTAAAGACGTCGCTGGTACAGTAAGGGTTAAAGACGTCGCTGGTACAGTAAGGGTTAAAGACGTCGCCGGTACAGTAAGGGTTAAAGACGTCGCCGGTACAGTAAGGGTTAAAGACGTCGCTGGTACAGTAAGGGTTAAAGACGTCGCCGGTACAGTAAGTGTTAAAGATGTCGCTGGTACAGAAAGGGTTAAAGACGTCGCTGGTACAGTAAGGGTTAAAGACGTCGCCGGTACAGTAAGTGTTAAAGACGTCGCCGGTACAGTAAGTGTTAAAGACGTCGCTGGTACAGTAAGGGTTAAAGACGTCGCTGGTACAGTAAGGGTTAAAGACGTCGCTGGTACAGTAAGTGTTAAAGACGTCGCTGGTACAGTAAGGGTTAAAGACGTCGCTGGTACAGTAAGGGTTAAAGACGTCGCTGGTACAGTAAGTGTTAAAGACGTCGCTGGTACAGTAAGGGTTAAAGACGTCGCTGGTACAGTAAGTGTTAAAGACGTCGCTGGTACAGTAAGGGTTAAAGACGTCGCTGGTACAGTAAGGGTTAAAGAAGTCGCTGGTACAGTAAGTGTTAAAGACGTCGCTGGTACAGTAAGTGTTAAAGACGTCGCTGGTACAGTAAGTGTTAAAGACGTCGCTGGTACAGTAAGGGTTAAAGACGTCGCTGGTACAGTAAGGGTTAAAGACGTCGCTGGTACAGTAAGGGTTAAAGACGTCGCTGGTACAGTAAGTGTTAAAGACGTCGCTGGTACAGTAAGGGTTAAAGACGTCGCTGGTACAGTAAGGGTTAAAGACGTCGCTGGTACAGTAAGTGTTAAAGACGTCGCTGGTACAGTAAGGGTTAAAGACGTTGCTGGTACAGTAAGGGTTAAAGACGTCGCCGGTACAGTAAGGGTTAAAGACGTCGCTGGTACAGTAAGGGTTAAAGACGTCGCTGGTACAGTAAGGGTTAAAGACGTCGCTGGTACAGTAAGGGTTAAAGACGTTGCCGGTACAGTAAGGGTTAAAGACGTCGCTGGTACAGTAAGGGTTAAAGACGTCGCTGGTACAGTAAGGGTTAAAGACGTCGCTGGTACAGTAAGGGTTAAAGACGTCGCCGGTACAGTAAGGGTTAAAGACGTCGCCGGTACAGTAAGGGTTAAAGACGTCGCCGGTACAGTAAGGGTTAAAGACGTCGCCGGTACAGTAAGGGTTAAAGACGTCGCCGGTACAGTAAGGGTTAAAGACGTCGCCGGTACAGTAAGGGTTAAAGACGTCGCCGGTACAGTAAGGGTTAAAGACGTCGCCGGTACAGTAAGGGTTAAAGACGTCGCCGGTACAGTAAGGGTTAAAGACGTCGCTGGTACAGTAAGGGTTAATTAACTGTTTGGGTCATGCTTGTGACACTATAATTTTGATCTCCTTAACGTTTTCGGCCACTGTAATATGACAGATTTTTAGCAGCTGTCCCTAAGGGGAGGTTTTTAGATAGTTAGCTAGACTTCTATCAAGCTTAACATTACAGCCCCTAGACCCCCTTTCAAGATAAAATTGTACATTTTTCGGTAGAAAAATGTCCCGGCCGAAGGCCGATTCCTCTTAAATTACAGGCACGCTATCGCTCGCCAGGAAAATATCGACACCTAAATGGCACGAAAAGTCTTAAAATTGACAGAAATGGGGCGAAAGTTCTTAAAATCGCCAAAGTAATGGGGCGAAAGTTCTTAAAATCGCCAAAGTAATGGGGCTAACCATGAGGGAGAAAGGGGTAAAGAAAAAAATCCCTCAAGTGGAAATCTCCCCTTAAAAATGCTTCCCTCTTTTCTCACCTCAGTGCTTCCACCATTATCACCTTGGTTCCATCTTTTAAAATATTTGACTCGTTCTGTTCATTATTTCCACCACCCTTTACTCCTTCGTTATTAGCAGCTTCGTTCCCCCATATATATATATATATATATATATATATATATATATATATATATATTTTTTTTTAGACATATTCTTTCTTTTTCGTTTCTCTTTTCCTTCTTTATCATCTCCTCGTCAATATTGTTTTGTGTTTAGAGTCATTCATCCGTTTGTTCCTCTCGCCCCTTCATTTTGTATTTATCATTTCACCCATCGATATAGTATTCTTTCTGTTATCTCCCTTTTCTCCTGGGTATTTTTTTTTCTGTTTTATTTTGTTTATTTTTGTTTTAGTTTAGTAATGTGTTGGTCTTCTTCTTTATTGTAACTTTTGACTCCTTGTTCCATCAGCAGGAAGTGTTATCCCTGGAGGAGCCTTTTGTTTTGACACAGACTTTGTCACTGGCATCAACAACAAGAAGGAGGAGGTAGCGATACGTTCCGGGAAATTCCAATGCCAAACCTTACAGTGTGAGGAAGCATTTTTTGTTTTTATTATTATTAATAGACGGTTTAAATAGTGTAGGAGGAAATGTTGGAGTAAGAGTGGTAACTGACATACTTTTGTTTCCCTTTGATTGCAAGAGGTCCTTGCTAAGCTGAAAACAGGCGTTTAATTTTACCTTGAATACTATTAAGGATGCATACGTCACAAAAGAGGTTTGACAACCCACTTCTTATCCATTTCCACCATTTCATTATATAACGTAATATATCTCTATTTAATTTTGTTTAACAATCATACTTTTCTTTGTTAGACGGGAATACTTTCTTACACACAAGACTTCTGTTCAAGACCACTTAACACAAAAGGACCTTATGTTGGGATAGACATTCTTTGCTCGGGATAACTTTCACATTCCTATCTAATTTCCAGTATTTAATAGTAACCAAGAAGTATTGTATCAGGCTCTCAGGCTCCGGGTGCCACCAGACTCGTACGTCTTGGCATATTATTGTCTACAACAGCTCTGACAGTTTCATACACCATTTGAGTATGAACACTTTATTGATAACGTTAACAAAAAACATCCAATGCATAGGAAATTTATATCTAGGTTTATAATAGCCTATACCATATGTTGGACATCGGAGATGATAATTATGACCTTCACATAATATGAAATGGGGTATCACATTAACTACATTATGGTAATATTCTCTCTCTCCTCTCTGTCTCTCTTTCTCCTTCTTTCTGTCTCTCTCATCTCTCTCTCTCTCTCTCTCTCTCTCTCTCTCTCTGTCTCTCTCTCTCTCTCTCTCTCTCTCTCTCTCTCTCTCTCTCTCGCTCTCGCTCTCTCTCTCTCTCTCACACACATATTGCCAGGTTGGATCACTTACCCTAATGCGTTGTTGCTTCTCGGAATGTTCTAACTTTCTGCAGTACACTTTGATCTTGTCTCACAACACACTCACAGTAATGATATATTGGATGTGCACTTTCTTTAATGAATGATAGGGGAATTGATGACATTTTCCTTTTTCTATTTAGCTAATTATCAGATACAAAGTGTAAGGTAATGGATTAGTTTATTTTGATTATATAAACCCCTTCCTTTTCTGGATGGGTTCAAATCTGCAACCTGTAACTTCTGTACTTCGAGGATTGTGCGTTTTGCAATGTAATTCTCGTAATTATGCAGCGATTATACTCAACTAATACAATATAATTTGCATTAAAAAGCGATCCTGTCAATATTGAAAAATACACCGGCATATGCAGTATACTGTATTTCTTCGAGTTCACTAGGGACTTTGGAATATAATTATATATTATTGCATCAGCCTTGTTTGCCTTAGATAACATAGAACCTAAAAGCATGGACATATTTATCCATAATAGTTTAAATTCTAGTGGTAAAGTTACACACGAATGCAGGTTTTTGAGAGGAAACAACTTAAAAGGGGCCACATTCATTCATATTCAGAATCAATATGACAATGCACCAAAAGGGCCACAATCCTAAACTGCTTTGGTTAGGTTCGTGTATGGTAGGTTTGATTAGATGGAATGAGGTTAAGCTAGGTTACTTTAGGTTAGACTAGTTTAATTTTACTTAGTTTAGGTCCGGTTAACCCTTTCAGTACCAGTGCCGTCCTTAAAACTTTATCTTGGCTACTACTACTACTTGGCTACTACGATTATATTCAGTTTCAAAGGGCCGCCATCAATTAATAGGCTTGGAACTATCTCACTTTTTTCTCTTTCTCTGGCTTGTATCCATTCGGCCCCTTTCAGCCTACTGAGACGTTTACCCCCATCCAGGTGTCAATATTTTCCTGGCGAGCAGTAGCGAGCCATCATATATATATATTTGTTTTGACAGCAAGGTAAATTTTTACCTTTTTCGATTGAAAAATGTCTCCGGCGAAGCCTGATTTCTCCGTACAATGTTGGCTCGCCATCGCTCGCCAGGAATAAATCGACACCTAGAGGGAGTAAAACGTCTTAAAGCAGTTGGCTGAATGTGGCCGAATGGATACAAGCAAGAGAAAGAGAGAAAGATAAAAACAAATTGTGATCCCCTTAATGGGCGTATTCATGACTTGTTTTCCGGATGTTATTAGGCTAATATTGCAGTTACTAATATTTATTGTTCAAGGGTTTCGCATAATTTGAATGGACACTTAATGAGCTAGTTTCGCATGTTGCTAAAATGCGGTTGGTTGGAATTTATAGATTGCTACTAAATGTTCACAAAGCAATCCTTCATTATTGTAAGTTAATTATACCACGGGTACAATCGCGCTAATAAGTGATGTCTGGGCACCAAGTATGTTTTGATTAATAATTGGTATCAGCAATATTTAAGCTTTATTTCTTCATATCGAGTGAAATATACAAACATGTTCCTACACTTACCCACTCTATTCAACATCTGACAGACACTAATACAGCACAGAGCAAGCCAAACGTAATGACAGCTGGGAATTGACTTATTAGCGCGACCGTAAATGGATATGTTAATGCAGTTTTTGAAAAGTAAAACGAAATTAATGCTCTACCGGGCCTCTATTGTTAGACTACATATATTTATTACAACACACATGCGCGCGCGCGCGCACACACACACACACACACACAGACACACAACAACAGGTGACTCGAGAGGAAGCGGTCCACAGGCTCCAGCTGATTTCTACTTGCATGGTTGCAGGCGGGAGTGAGCTATAGTCTATCTCTTATTCATGTGTAAAGGGGACTCCAGGTATTAGGATGATGATAAAAAACAAGTAAACTTCGGCTGGCAAGTGGGTTATTAGTGGATATTACTAGAGGGTGTGAGTGAACAATCGGAAGAGACCGCACAATATTGTTGTTTTCGGCGCGGGAAGTTCTCGGCTCAGTATGGTGGGTAATATTATATGGCCTATTTAAGTATTACCCAGCACAAGAGGCAAGATATTTGGTTCCAACTTCAAGAGGAATTAGGTGGGGAAGATGGTGAATGAAGGTGACGAGGGGGCTGAGGGGGGGAGGGGTGATAAAGGCGGGAGTGACGAATCGGAGGGAGAGCCGGATTTTCCCGGTTTCATAACAACATGGACCGCAGAGGACACTGGAAAATTTTGCTTCATGCTGTTGAACAAAATCAAGAAATTGGAGGACCGAGTGACTGGCTTGGAGATAGTTAAGAAGGAAATTGTTACAGAGAATGGTGAGTTGAAGACCAGGTTGGAGTTAGTGGAGAGAGAAAAGGCAGTGATAATGACTAGGCTAGACACCAGGGCCGGTATTTATAAAATAATTTTAAAATTTCCCTAAAAGTAATTTTAACTAAAAGAAAATCCTTAAAAGTAAAAGTAAATCCTTAAAAGTTGTTCATAAAATAGCTTTTAGTAAAGGCGTTAAGAAAGTTGCCAAAGCCGCACAGAGCTACATGTAGCAAAATTACAATTGACGAATAACGTTAAATATGTAAATAAAGGCTTCTAATGCCATATAATAATTACTATAAATCAAAATGGTAATTATGCAAAAAGAAATTTGTACAAAATCGATTGTATAATGCCAAATTGAAAGGGTAATATATTTTCCATATCAAAAATATTTCGCACTGCAGTTCGGCGGTTGTTTCAAATGTGTAAACATACCTTCCACGCGTGTGCATCAAACAACAACTCGATCTACCGTCTACTGCTCGCAATGGATTCTTCACCTTCAACTTCTTCAAGTGGATCTGTGTCTACTAAGATAAAGAGGGAGCGAACCAGCAATTGGACAGACGATGAATGTTCACTTTTGGTTGGCTTAGTCAACCAAAGGACAAACATTTTAAAGGGGAAATTAAGTCCTGTGTTAACCGCAAAGGACAAAAGGGAATGCTGGGAAGAGGTAGCGAGGAGAGTAAATGCCTCCTTTCCCAGAAGAAAAGTCACTGTACAACAGTGTCAAGCTAGATGGTTTTCTACAAAAAGTAAAGCTGTAAAAAAAAATTCAGCACTAAACTCAGATCTGTGTGCTACAGGTAAGGAATTATTAGGCTAGGGTAAGTATTTATAAGTGCACCATTATTTAACAATAGTAAAAAATACTCTTTTCCGTTTTCTGCTAGCCTAGGCCTATATTTTCATCATGATGTGTGTTTTGATGAAGCCTGGCCTAGCCTAGGCCTATCTATTTCTTGAGAAAATTATTCATTATAGCCTAGAGATGTGACATGGCCCCCAATACTGGGGCAGGCTATGAATATCAGGGAAAATGTGGGATAATTTAAGATGTAATACAACGATAATATGCCTAGACTTACAGCCTATGCCTAGGCTAATAAAAACAAAATAAATAAGAATGCTTGAGTTTTCACTTGTTTTAAGTTAGCCTAAGCAAAGTTCAAAATTAGAGAACCCGAACCAAGTTTTTTCAAGGCTTAGCTCGGATTTACAGGATTTTCAGAGCAAAAACAAACTTTTGTTTTGCCCGGGGATAGCCTACATGATGGATTGAGGGGGCCTTTTAGCCCTCAGCCCTGTGACTTATTGAAATCAGCATCTATGATGCCAGATGGAGCCTAGCCTATAAAGGGTAAGAGGGGGTAGAATGGAATTTCTGTATATTCTCACTTAGGCCTATTTCATATAAATTTCTTTGCTGTATCTTGCTGTTAAAAACAATTATACATTTTTTAGGATTGCTCGTAATGTTGCACTTAGACTATAGAATAATTCAATTATTGTTCATAGAGGTTATAGGTGTAGGCGGCAGGCCTAATCATTAGACCTAGTTATGGTGAGGCCCTAGCCTAGGCCTATATAGTATTAGAAGAATAGAGGTTATAGGCTATGCCTATAAAACAATTTTTCAACTTACATACCTGAGCCTAGCCTGCCTAACAGTGAGGTCCGTGACTAGGCCTATTCTAAAATCAAGCCTTGTATAAGCATAATATAAGTTCATTATTCACTGCAGAGTGTAACAAAATTATTTTGTTTTGCTATGGGATAGGCCTACATGATGAGTTGGGAGGGGCCACCCCCCTGTGACATTGATATCAGCCTCTATGCTGCCAGTAGGCCTGAGTAGGGTGCTTCACTAGGGTAAGAGGGTCAGAATGCCCTTCTAACAAATTTCTGCATATCCTCACCCATTTCACATAATTTTCCTCCTTGTACCTTCCTATTGCAAACAAATGTAATTTGTTTAGTCGTAATGGTGCACTTATTGAATAATTCCCAATTATCTTGAGTTGTTCATTGTCTTTGGTCAAAATTTGCAAAATCCCTGTACAGTATTATATAGCCTAATCATGTTTATACTAAAATGTCTAAAGGCCTAGGTCAAATCAAGGTTAGGGTTTAATTATTCTAAAGCTATATACTATATGTATCATAATCAATTATATACAGTTTACAAATACATCTGTGTGTTTATATACCATATACTGTATACTGGTATATATAATGTACTGTACATATTTTTCTTTTTTTGTTGCAGGTGGTGGCGGTCCAACAGCTCCCCTTCTTGACCCAGTGAGTGCAAAGGTCATCGAGGGGATTGGGAAAGGGAATCACATCCTAGCGGGGGTTCCGTTGCCGGCACACCTTGATGACCCCCTCACATATAGGATAATTCAGTAAGTGTTTGTTCACGGTAATCCATGAATTACAAGGGCTGATAGTGTTTTTTTTAAAGGCTGTGTTCAGTTGCTTATGAAAATGAGTACAGTATATAGAAAAACACTGTAAAAACATATGGAAGTCAGTGAGTGCCCATATATTCCGCATTTGTGTGTTACTCTTTGCATTAGATACTGTTATCTATAATAAAGGACTTTCAATATAACTTAATAATCTTTCAGGATTTGATATTGAGATAATTATAGGGAATAGGCTCGCAGCCTATTAGGGACAATGTAGGTCTGTGGAATCCCATCGCCACATTTGAATGATAACTAAGACCATCAAAACACTAATTTCTCAAAATCTGGAGGAAAAAACATGTAAAATGAGGGTGCAAGCCTATTCCCTATAATTACCGATATTGATATTCATGTAAAGTTTTTTTTTTTTTTTTTTCAATATAAAACAAATCACATAACTTGTACTGAAGTGAACATCAGTTGCGGACTACTTTCACATCTCTTACAACCTTTGTGAAGAGTAATGAAGAATTCAAAATATGGATTCTTTATGATAAATATGTGACGTTTAAGTCTTCACAGTATTCAAGAATTAACATTTTGCAGCCTATGATCTAGGTACCCCAGTACTGTACACTTTTGATATTCAGTTTGTGTAGTGTTTTATGGTTATTTTCCTCTTTCTAGAGAACGCAACTGCAACGAACCCGTTCCCAAGGAGGCCACAGTTGTCTGGGAAGGCAAGTTGGAAGGAGTGGAGCAGCCAACATCCAACGACCAGCGTGACGGAGCAGTGGCTGAGAATGCCGAAAAATTGTCCGGTTCGCTTACAAAGAAAAAGCAGGAATTGGAGATGAAAGTCCTTCAAAATGAAGCAAAAGCCTGGGAGGCCACTCAATATGCCATGGCTATGAAGGCCAAATATTATATTGAGAAGGCTGACAAAATTAGAAAATAAATATGGCCTTGCCGTGGCTCACTTCCCTATTCCTAGTGCCTGATTTCAGCTTACCAACAACTTTCCTCCCATGGTCTACCTTCAAAACTATTTTTTCAGTACATTCAGTAAAGCAAGAAACGGTCAATCTTCTGTAAATCTAAAATGGCTTACTTAAGACTGGGAATTGGGGCGGGACCCTCCTTTAAATAAAACAAATGTTGATGTCGTGGATACTACGCAAGATAGTGCTTCCGCCGTGTCTGTTTCGCTGCCACCCATGACGCCCTCGGGAAGACATCGCCTCACCTGCCACTCCTTCCCAACTTCGCCCACCCACACATCCATCGTTCCCCGCCGGAGTATGAGGAGAGTAATGAAAAACACTTCAGTGCTGCCTCTGGTTCTGGGGATGACTACATGCCCCTCACCCACACCCCGTGTGGAAAAGAGGACTTGTCTGACGATGATCCTGCTCCCTACCCGTGGGCGCCTCCCGTGTCGACTGTGTAACAAGTACGGTACCAATACTTATTGTAAGGATACATCTACAGTATATATTATGACTGTGCAACAAGTACTGGTACCAACACTTTTTGTAAGGGCACAATGTGTTATTATGACTGTACAACAAACACTGGTACCAACACTTTTTGTAAGGGCACAATGTGTTATTATGGTTGTACAACAAGTACTGGTACCAAAACTTTTTGTAAGGGCACAATGTGTTATTATGGCTGTACAACAAATACTGGTACCAACACTTTTTGTAACGGCACAATGTGTTATTATGGCTGTACAACAATTACTGGTACCAATACTTATTGTAAGGGCACATTTTTTTATTATGGCTGTACAAGTTTCAATATTACATAGACAAGACAAGTCTATTTATTATGGCTGTGCAAAAAGTACCTGTTTATATTTTAAGGACACGCCTATATATTGGTTGTGTAACAAGTGCCATATTTATTGTAGCAACACAATTATTATGGCTGTGTTAACAAGTGCAATTATTTCTTGTAAGGAAACATATTTTATGTGTGTGTAAAAAGTGCCAATATTACTTGTAAGGAAACATATATTATGAGTGTGTAACAAGTGCCAATATTACTTATATGTTTTCATATTTATTATGTATATACTCAGGGACACACCCCACTGCTGTGGTGGCCGACACCAGACAGAAACAATATTTACAGTTCCTATTCTCAATTGCGAAACAAATTATGTACAAATAATATTATTGTCCATATATATCTCGTCATAATATATTTCTAAGGTTGAGTTGGTACAGTATCAAATAAATAACAAATCCGTGTTTAAGCTTTTATTACCTTCCTGAAAATGTATACAAAATTTGGGAGTCAATTCAATTGCCAATTTATTATATAAAGAGGTAAGGCAGAGGTGCTGGAGGATTGGGTATATGCAAGACGTAATCCATGATCGATAGATTTACAGCAGGGAGGTTTTGGAAAGGAAATGGGCTGTATTGAGCAAATAGCCTCCATGCAATTATTGGTGCAGAAGTATTCAGGCAAGAACAGAAACACTATGCATCATTAATTTCATAAGTGTTTATGGGGAGACGAGACAAGTGTGGAAGTTCAAAAGCGATGTGGTGTGGAGGTACAGCGAAGTTGAGATATGTGAGTGAAGGTGGTGTTGGGAGGGAGGAGGGATGGATGGTAAATACATGGCGGGGGATTGCTTAATCCAATTAAAGTGACTGAAGAGTCTATTAAATAAATAAACACTACCAGTACTTGAAATCACAGTACCGGATAATCTAACTTGGTCATAAGTTGGGTTAGAGAGTGTATCGGTGCTATATTTACAATGGCCTACGATATGTTCCCATTTAATTTAACCAATTTCTTCTAAATAATATTGAGATATATATTGGCTTATTTAGATGATTTATGCCTTAATTTTAGAGTAATAAAATGGTAAAATTCTATATTTGTGTAATGCGACCATAGTCTAACTTTAGCACAACTTTATCCCTAAGTTGTATGTAGTATGAATCCCTTAACAGTGGCAGTTGGTAAATGCCAATAGTAGGAATCACTTAAAAGTGAAGGTTGGCAAATGCCAATCTGTATTGGAGACCATTCTGAATAGCTGCAAGATCACCATGCAGGTTGGGGTTGTAAATCTCCTCCTCTTCCTCTTCCTCGTTTATGGGTGGTCGTTCAATGGGTTGTGCGATGTTACGGTCTTTGCATATATTATGCAACATCGCACATGCATAGATGACTTTGCAAGCCTTTGCCGGATTGAGGCGGATCTCTCCATGTAGTACGTGAAATCGGCGTTTCAGTTGACCAATTCCTCGTTCCACTAGACTGCGTGTTGTTTTGTGGGCACTGGATAAAGAAAAGAAAAACAAGGTATAGTAAACTATATAACAACAAAAAACTCCAGAAAAAACAAATACAAGGCTAGTGAAAAACATAACCAACTGGGGGGCTACTCGCCGAGTTAACAATAATAATTGCCGAGGAAGAAACTGGGAGTTGAGACAATTAAAACGGTATAGGCTATACTGTATGATAGTAGGCCTATGCAAAGGTGAACGCGTGATGAATGACCGGCTTGAGTGTGCGAACTTTGGTAAGGAGTCGAATAGCCTATAATTGAGTGATAATAGGCCAAAAAGTGAAGTACAGTATTTATATTTCCTAGCTTATACTTGTGATGTATAATGGGCCGAAAAGAGATGTACCGGTATACCTGAATGTGAGCCAATGATACTTAGCCTATAGGCTAACTGGGCAATAATAGGTCAAAAAGGGAAGTATATACCTAGCCTAATTTTCAGAAATAGCCTATAAATGGACAATTATAGGCCAAAAAGGGAAGTACAGTACCGGTATATCTGCTGGTACCTAGCCTATTAATGGACAATAATACCGGTAACCTAAAAAGCGAAGTACGGTAGCCTATACCTGTTACCTACCCTAGTTTTCAAACATAGCCGATAATTTATAAAGGAAGTACGTTAGCCTATACCTGTTACCTACCCTAGTTTTCAAACATAGGCGATAATTAATAAGGGAGTACGGTAGCCTATACCTGTTACCTACCCTAGTTTTCAAACATAGCCGATAATTTATAAAGGAAGTACGTTAGCCTATACCTGTTACCTACCCTAGTTTTCAAACATAGGCGATAATTAATAAGGGAGTACGGTAGCCTATACCTGTTACCTACCCTAGTTTTCAAACATAGCCGATAATTTATAAAGGAAGTACGTTAGCCTATACCTGTTACCTACCCTAGTTTTCAAACATAGGCGATAATTAATAAGGGAGTACGGTAGCCTATACCTGTTACCTACCCTAATTTTCAAACATAGCCGATAATTAATAAAGGAAGTACGTTAGCCTATACCTGTTACCTACCCTAGTTTTCAAACATAGGCGATAATTAATAAGGGAGTACTGTAGCCTATACCTGTTACCTACCATAGTTTTCAAACATAGCCGATAATTAATAAAGGAAGTACGGTAGCCTATACCTGTTACCTACCCTAGTTTTCAAACATATCCGATAATTAATAAAGGAGGTACAGTAGCCTATACCTGTAACCTACCCTAGTTTTCAAACATAGGCGATAATTAATAAGGGAGTACGGTAGCCTATACCTGTTACCTACCCTAGTTTTCAAACATAGCCGATAATTAATAAAGGAAGTACGGTAGCCTATACCTATTACCTACCCTAGTTTTCAAACATATCCGATAATTAATAAAGGAAGTACGGTAGCCTATACCTGTTACCTACCCTAATTTTCAAACATAGCCGATAATTAATAAGGGAAGTTCGGTAGCCTATACCTGT
The DNA here is from genome assembly GCA_037953745.1 of Lithodes maja. Classification (NCBI taxonomy): domain Eukaryota; kingdom Metazoa; phylum Arthropoda; class Malacostraca; order Decapoda; family Lithodidae; genus Lithodes; species Lithodes maja. Next base: position 6,353 of record JBAKBP010011277.1, on the reverse strand, counting down.
TACCTACCCTACTTTTCAAACATAGCCGATAATGAAGTCATAATAGGCCAAATTTGCATACTTATTAGGCTACCTAGCTTAATTTTCAGATATACTGTAGCCTATAATTGGGTATTAGTGGGCCAAAAAGGGGTAAATTTGTACCATGGGACAGCAAAGTGTTTTAACATATAGGCTACCATAATTATACAGTACCGGGTATGTATATATATTTTTAATATTTTCTTTGATATATATATATATATATATATATATATATATATATATATATATACACTGTGTTGCTCTACAGCAAGGACTGCAGGAAATGAGTATCAACCCATTATATAACAATCTATTGGCTAAACACGACCCCCACTTGTGGGGAGGGCTATAAAGATCATGGAAAATGTAGGGTTACAGAGGATAGGATAAAGTAAAAAAATAAGCTCTAATTAGCTGCAATAACCGTTTGCCGTGGGATACACAGTTGATTGAGGGTGGGCAAAGCCCCTTCCCGGCCTTATTGACGTTCTCATATATTTTAACAGTAGGGGGCAAAAACCCTTTATAGCCTAATAAATTGTTGACATTATAGACATACAGTATTTGCTAATGGATTATGTGATAGGCCTATGCCAATTCCGTAGGCCACACAAAAATTCATGAGTCTCGTGGGTGTCACACTGTAAAATCTTACACAAAAAGAGAAGTATACCGGTACTGGTACCTATTACCTAGCCTATAATTGGGTGATAATAAGCCAAAGAGGGAAGTATACCTATTTCCGAGTCTAATTTTCCGACTTAGCCTAGAATCGGGTCATTGTAGGCCAAAAACAGAAGTATCCTACCCTAATTTTAGATAACATAGGCCTACCGGTAAATACAGAGAACAATATTTTGCATTCACTTAGGCTAGGCCTAGGCTACCACAAAAATAAATAAACAATAAAATAATAATAGGCTAATAACAATATACAGGGAGGCGTATTGCAATTTTGGTAAAAGTTGTGTTAGCGGGCGTACCTTCCGCTTTGTTTACATCTTTACATAGGCCTAGTGACCTAGTCGCACGCTCGCTCTTACATTTGCGTCTAATTTGACTGCTGTTATTTGCCCCTGCTGGTAATATAGCTTAGCCTAGCCTAAGTCATGGTGGGTGAGGGGGCAAAGGCCCTCTCAACTCATTATTGTATTCCACGACCGGTAAGAAAATAATCTACCTTACACATGGCCGTGGGAAACAATAATGGGTTGAGGGGGGCTTGGTCCCCCTCACCCATGACTTAGGCCTAGCCTATTGTCATTACGACACATCATATGTATTACCAACAGCCAACAGGGGCAAATAATAGCAGTCAAAGTAAACGCGATTGTAACTGCGAGCGTGGCACTAGGCTAGCCCTAGGCTATGTAAAAAAAAAAAGGGGTCGGTACGCCTGCTAGGCAGGGGATACGGCCGAATACTACATCCTTACCAAATATTTTATACATTTACCTGTTATAGTTGGTTTGTGAGCCAGGCTGAGGATTTAGAAATGGAGTCAGTAACCATGTCTTGCTGCCATATCCACTGTCTCCAAGTAGGTGGCACGATTTAGGTGGAACATAATTATGTTCAAATACTACTGTCAACCCAGATTCATTCAAAATTCGAGAATCATGAACTGATCCAGGCCATTTTGCTACCATATCAATTATTTTGTACTGGGCATCAAACACAACTTGCACATTTATGCTATGGTACCTTTTCCGATTGACATACTCGGGTTCATATTCATTTGGAGCTATTATTCTAACATGAGTCCCATCAATAACCCCCACAACTCCGGGAAACTCTGCAATGTCCATAAACTGGGCTTGATTTCTCTGAATTTCTGGTAGAGTGAATGGGAACTTGATGAACCTTGCATATAGATTTGGTTGCAAGAATGCATCTAATACTTGCTTAATCACACGGCTTACGGTTGACTGCGATACTCCAACATCGTCAGCATTGCACAGTTGCATTTTTCCCGTTGCCAAATAACGTAGAGTAATACACACTTTCAACTCGGGTATGAGAGCTTGGTTCCTCTCAGTTTGGTTTTGTAAAGTTTCTCTCAACAAGTCTGTTATCATAAGGATGCCTTCACGGTTTAAGCGGTATCTTTCAATTAACTCAGAGTCGCTATATTCATCCAATAAGTCTTTTCTAACACGAAAATTTCTTGGCAGGCGGTGACGGATTTGTTGTTGTTCAGCCATGTTGTCGTCGTCTAAAAGTAACTTTTAAGGGCTAAAAGTCCCCAGGGTGACTTTTAGTTTTAAAAGCAACTTTTAGCAGTTAAAAGTGTTTTTACCCAACTTTTAATTTTTAAAAGTTGCCGCCATCTTTAAAAGCTACTTTTAGGCCTAAAAGTGCTTTATAAATACCGGCCGAGATGTATTTATAATTACACCGTTCTCTTGGGGGTGTTTTTAAAAGCTCGATAGAAGTCTGGGGCGGTATTTATAAAGCACTTTTAGGCTTAAAAGTAGCTTTTAATATGGCGGCCACTTTTAAAAGATAAAAGTTGGGTAAAAAAAAAATGTAGCGGCTAAAAGTAGCTTTTAAACCCGGCGAAAATTAAAAGCTCTTTTGAAGTATCTTTTGATTAACTCAGAGTCGCTATAGGCCTATTAATCCAATTAATCTTTCTAACATGAACATTCCTTGGCAGGGGGTGGCGGATTTGTTATTCAATTATCTTCATCGTCCTCTAAAAGTAACTTTTAAGCGCTAACAGTCCCAAGGGGAGCTTTTAGTTTTCGCTGGGTTTAAAAGCTACTTTTAGCCGCTAAAAGTTTTTTTTGCCCAACTTTTAAGTTTTAAAAGTTGGCGCCATCTTTAAAAGCTACTTTTAGGCCTAAAAGTGCTTTATAAATACCGGCCCTGGCTGTCCACCCTAGACTCACACACACACACACACACACACACACAATTTATTACTTGTTTACTTTTTAGAGGAATTATATGCATATTTTTATCGTACGTATAGTAATATAATAATACATTTTTATATTCAGAAAGTCAGTCAACTATTGACATTCAGGTATATAATTAATATTTACTAATCATTGACTGACATTTGTCTGTTTTTCATTTTGTGTCTGGTAAATATATTACAATAATAATCCAGCTTATATATTTTGTTATTTCATAGGTAAAGTAATATATCAATAATTAACTCAACGCTTAAAATTCGTCCTTATCATTAATAACAATTATGCATCGATTAATATTTTTATGAGTTTGATTGTGTCTAACACACACACACACACACACACACACACACACACACACACATCCACACACAGCCACTCAATTTAATAATTGTGTACTTTTTAGGGAAATTATATGCATATTTTGATCGTACGTATAGTAATATAATAATACATTTTTATATTCAGAAAGTCAGTCAACTATTGGCATTCCGGTATATAATTAATATTTACTATATTCATTGACTGACATTTGTCTGATTTTCATTTTGTGTCTAGGAAATATATTACAATCATAATCCTGCTTGAGGAGTATGTGTGGAGTTACTCGTAGAGACAGATTGAGGAATGAAGAGATACGTAGGAGAGTGGGGCAGCAGGAACTTGTGTCAGCCAGAGTGGACAGAAGGGTGCTGAGCTGGTATGGTCATGTTGAACGAATGGGAGATGAAAGGCTTACAAAGAGAATATGCGAGTCAGGTACAAGGGGAGATAGAAGGGCAGGAAAACCCCCATTGAGATGGAGAGACTGTGTAAGAAAGGCTTTGGATGATAGAGGAATGACTATAGATCAGGCAGGGGAAGTGGTGGTGGACAGGAGTGAATGGAGAATGCTTGTGAATAGTTGAGTGAACACGTGGTCATTTGGAGTAAGGGGTCAGGCGCAAGTTGGACTAGATAATAGTCCATCAGGCGCCTGGCCCGGGGAGACGATTAATATGAAGGGTGCGCCTGGAAGTGTGGTGGGAGGGCTTGTGGCTTTGGCTCTGCTGCATGTCTGCCTGCCGAGATCGGAACCTCTCCGGGTGGTCGGGGGCCGGCGGAGTGCTGGAGCGACCTTGGTGACCCTGGTCTCTGGGTCTTCTCCTGGGTAACCTGGATGTGTGTGAGTTTGTGCTTTTTATGTGTGTTTATTTGTTGTTTTATGTTGTTTTATGTTGTTTTTGTGTTTTCTCTGTTCTTGCTCTGTCTTGAGTCGGCTACCCCCAAAATGGGGATTGGGCCTGAGCATATAGAATAGAATAGAATAGAATAATCCTGCTTACATATTTTTGTATTTCATAGGTAAAGTAATATATCAATAATTAACTCAACGCTTAACATTTGTCTTTGTCATTAATAAAAAATATGCACCAATTAATATTTGTATGAGTTTGATTGTGTGTAACACACACACACACACCCACTCACCCACCCAAACTCCCACCCACCCACCCATACACACTCACCACCCACCCACACACCCACTCACCAACCCACCCACCGATGGTCAGTGTGGCGTACGTGACAATCGACATTGGTATGTCAGTCGTACAAAGATACACACATTGTATTTCATATTTGATTAATCTCACCACCACACCAAACACCACCAATGAAATTAATCAAATTATTATAGGATCCAACGGAATTCGAACCAGGGTTAGCACTGAACTTGTTCAAGTATTTGATTGTCATATCATTTTCGTAGGTATTTATTCTCCTGGGTGACCTGGATGTGTGTGAGTTTGTGTTTTTTATCTGTGTTTATTTTTTGTTTTATGTTGTTTTTGTGTTTTCCCTGTTCTTGCTCTGTCTTGAGTCGGCTACCCCCAAAATGGGGATTGGGCCTGAGCATATAGATAGATAGATAGATAGATAGGTATTTATATTAATTGTTCCTTATATTCACAATGTATCAAGTATTAACATTCGTCATTCAATATTATTTAATAATCTTTTATAACAATTTGTATGTTTTCTATTTCGTTTATAAAACATTAATATTATTTATTATTCATTTATTAAGTTTTCCTTATGATGTACATTTTGTGTATAAGAAATATATAAGATTTGTTTTCTTTGTTAAAATGTTATATTATAGATATTGTACCGCCAATGTCTCATAAATAAGTTTATTTAATTTATCAATGTATTTGCTGAATCAATGTACATTTATACTTTAGCGGAACAACAATTTAGATAATTTTTTAACAAAGAAGCTACCGGTAACTAAATTTTAGACTATACTTTATCATCAATGAAACAGGGAAGAGGGGTAAATAATAGAAATTTGTCGTTTTTTTGTTAATATCTTTATTTACATTAACACAAAAAGTTTTATTAATTTTATGTGGGTGACTATGCTGGTTGACGCGGCAGGGGTATGGATCATGGTGTCCATCGTTGTGACAGGTGATATGGCCACTGCTGGATGCCCTGGCGATCCCAGGTGAAGGTGAAGGTGAAGGTGTTCCTGGCATCAGGGTGGTTGGGGTAGGTAGACGTGGAGGTTGGCCATGGAAGGGTAGTGCATAAACTTGAGGAGGTTGTCCCGGAAGAAGTGGAGTAGCAGGTGGATGAATGAGGTGACCAGGCAGTTGTGTTATGGGTGCCCGCGGGTCGCCCGCATGATACGGCAGTGGTAGCTGGTAGTGGACAGGCGGATAATTCAACGGTGATACGTACGTGTCTGTCGTTGACACACTTGGCACAGGTCTCACCGTTACTGGTGTGTCCGCCCGGCTCGTGACCACAGGAACTATGGTTGTAGGTGCCGCCACAACTCCAGGTCTTGATGCCTGGATTGCCTGTAGTGCCTGCCGATCAAAGTTGCACATCAACTCATCCACCATCACAGGGTCTATCTTCATGAGCTTACACTCCAAGGTATCACAGTACCTCCGTATCTGTGTGTGGAGCAATGATTTCCCCTGGGCCGGCTTCTCCCGCCTCTTGACGGAGTCCTCGTATTGGCTGAGGAGCTGAATAATGCCCCCTTCACACATACAGGACTCGGGCGCCGAATACAGCAGAGTAGCGTTTTTGTCCCCCGACTTTTGGAGCTGGCTCGGTATGCCGCATCCAAAGGACTTCACCAGACTACAGCCGCATACAGCCGACGTTGTCGTCTTGACTCCGGAGAAGTCTTGAGACTCGAACCGACCAAAAAAATAACGGTCATTTTTACATGCCGACTTCACCCGCATCTATAAGACTTCAGCCGATCGACTCCAGAATACAGACGATCGACTTCAGAGTCGAACCGCATACACTGGCATAAAGCCGACACATACAGGTTCTGTGGCCAACGGAGGTATATACGTCCTCGCCGAAAAAACATCGTAGCAGCGAAACGACTGCACCTAT
>JBAKBP010011276.1:0-73222 GCA_037953745.1 Lithodes maja | reverse complement strand
AGGGAGGGGCATGAGGAACAGGTCCAGGTGTTCGTGTAGTGTTTCTTGGAGGCAAGTGTTGTACAGGTGAAGTGGGTCCAGTTCCTGCATGAATTGCAGAGAACTGAACCCTTAGTGTGGCGACTCGAGGTGATGGGTTTTGAGCAAGTTGGACATATGTATGTGTACGTGGGTCCTGGGTTGCTCTTTGCTTGTTTGCTGGTGGATTGTGTTCTTTTATTTAATAATTTTCATTTTAGTAAGCGTTGTTTCCACATAGCGATTTTGATAATTTAATTTGACTTTATGTTGTCCTTGTCCCAGTTTTGTTTTGTTTGGTTTGCAGGTTTTGCATTTTAATTAATAACTATAGAATTCTTTCGGGTTTGTTTTACTTTGATTCGCAACATGTAACTCCAGGGTCTTTTTACTTTGCTTAATTAACTTTTTGGCTTTGCGTTGTAGCCCTACAAATTTCACCCGTTCTTCGTCATTTTGTGAGGATTTTAATCTATCATTAGCAAATTTTTTAGCAAGCAGACAGTCTGAAATATCTTTATTCCACCATTTGGGCTTATCATTATGGCCTGGACGCCGTATTTTCGATGGTATGCAGTCTTGCACTGCCTTAAGGTAAGTGGGTGTGAAACACTCCCAAGATGTATTTATGTCGTTATTGTTAGTCAGAAAGCTCCAGTCAGTTTCTTTAACCCTCCAGCCCCGGGGGCTATAGCTCGCGACTGTGCTGCTGTACCGGGGGTTTTGAAGATTTTTGGCCTATGTTAACTACTCTGTGATTGAATGAATATGGCATGTAATGTTGTAAATAAAAAAGAATAATGTTCCACAAACCTTCCTCTGTCGAATGGCGTTGAGTAGAGGTCTCTAGCCCCTCTGGTTGCATAATGGTGAGCGTGGGAAGACGAGTGTTTTTTTATGCGGTAAATTCCTCCCGCGTCCGAAAGCGTCGGCCCGGCCATGGCTACGACGCACCTAGCCGCTCGCCGCGCCAAAGTATTTATCTCCCTTAGACGATTTTAGTGTTTGCTATTGAGAATGTGATGTTTATTTGATATTTTCTAGTTATTTTGAGGCCAATTATATAAAATATGTTTATTAGGGTATCACTGTCACTGATATTGGTAATTTTCACTCGATACCGTACATTTTATTAGTAATTGAGGTAGGTTATTGTTGTATTAGGCACTGATTATTCGTTATCGCAGGTGTTTATTATACTTTGGCCATCAAATATTAGGTCTTGTGTCACTTTCACTTTGACAAATATGCTTTAGAGAGTGTCACTGTCACTGATAATGCTCATTTTCACTCGATACCGTACATTTTATTAGTAATTGAGGTAGGTTATTGTTGTATTAGGCACTGACTACTGTATTCGTTATCACAGGTGTTTATTATACTTTGGCCATCAAATATTAGGTCTTGTGTCACTTTCACTTTGACAAATATGCTTTAGAGAGTGTCACTGTCACTGATAATGCTCATTTTCACTCGATACCGTACATTTTATTAGTAATTGAGGTAGGTTATTGTTGTATTTAGGCACTGATTATTCGTTATCACAGGTGTTTATTATACTTTGGCCATCAAATCTTAGGTCTTGTGTCACTTTCACTTAGTTATATGATTTGTAAACGTTTTATATACAATTTATTGTCTTTTTTCACTGATTTATATATTTCTATAGGTTCTAATCATATGAATGTCACTTGGTATATACATATGTGTCACTTTCACATATTATTATGGTGGAATTGTATTTGTATCAATTTTCTCATAATACTTGACTTTTTTATTATAATACATTGGTTTTCTTCCACTTTTTGCCTATATATAATTATAGTGTACATATTGTCATTTTATTTGGCAATTTCAGTATGATTATTAGAACTCCAGCTTGGAGTGGTAATCAAAGAAGCACTCTACAGCACAGAGTGCCACCTTGCACGCCACACACTCCGTGGTTGACTTTTTACCTGGGTTCGGCCTCACCCTGCTGTTGTAGCAGACATGGCACCGCTTCTGCTGTGTTCTTCCTGCTGCATTCTGAGGCAGGAAAGCAAGCCTGTGCCTAAGCAAGTATGGACCAGACTGCAAGCGGTCGAGAACGGCGGGCCCAGGATGTGCCACTGCCCTCTGTGGCGTAGCATACTTCTCCAGGAGCTCCGTCAACACCTGCTTTTGGAACCTCCGCAGGCTATTGAACTTCAGGGGTGGGTTCTCATTCCGAAGCCTGTATATATTGTAGGCATTCAGAACTGACATGTCCACCATATGCAGAAAGAACTTTTTGTACCATCTGCACGAGGTACGCAGGCAGTCAATGAAGCCTATCTGCATGTCGGACTTGTCCACCAGCCTCATGTTGATGTTGTAGTCCAGGACAGCATCGGGCTTGGTCACCCTGGCCTGGGTGCGGCGATCCACCTTGCCAGTCTCCACCATTTCCCCCTTGTGGATGGTGGTCAGGAGGTTGACCTTCCGCTGGTCGTGCCAGTGGATAGCCAGAATGGGCCCCGACTTCTTCTTGAAGACATCACCTTTTTTGGTCTTTGGAGGGAAAGGTGGCATGCCCTTCCTTTTCCCTCGTACTGTGCCTACAGTCCCCGTCTTGCGCTCATGCAGGTACTGTGAGAGAGTGGGGGACGTGTAATAATTGTCCGTGTAGAGGACGTGATTCTTATGGAAGTAGCGGTCCATCATGGCTTGCACCACTGCTCCGCCAAAGCCAATGAGGGGGTCCACAAGCAAGTCCCCTTCCTTCCCACTGTAGACCAGGAAGTCCAGGACATAGCCAGTTTGGCAGTCGCACAGCACAAAGAATTTTATGCCAAAGCGATGTCTTTTTGAGGGGATGTACTGCCGGAAGCTGAGTTTTCCCCGGAACAGCACAAGAGACTCGTCAATGACGACCTTGCGGAAGGGCTTGAAGTAGGAGGTGAAGCGTTCTCGCATCATCTCATACAACGTCCTAATCTTCCACAGCTTGTCTGGGAGGTGGACGTCAAGGTTGCTGACAAGATGGAGCGCTGCGAGGATATCAAGGTACCGGTCGCGAGCCATATATTTCCCGAAGGCAGGGGTGGAAATCAGATCATTGGTGATCCAATAGTCAGGCAACCTATGCTTCTTGACATGAGGCATTAGCATGGTGAGTGCCAGGAACACCATGAATTCTTTATGAGTCACTGGGGTCCACTTCCTCATGTGGCCCTTGGTCACCTTGCCTAAAAAGTGGACCTGGAATTGGTGCTGCTTATTTGTCTCTTTGACAACATAGCCTACCACCTCCTCATCAAAGAATGCCTCAAATAGTTCGTGTGGTGGAGCATTGGGGCCTGCAGGAAAATTGGGGGTAATGCCTGAACCCTCCAGTACCTCATCAAAAGCTGGCACATCAGGGTTGTATACATCCCCATCAACTACGTCTTGCCACTGAAAAACGTAGAATGGGTCTTGTCTACGCTGACGAGGAGCTCCAGCTGGTGGCCCAGCACGCCCACGGCCAACTCGGGAGGCGCGCGCCCTAGGGCGGCGAGGGCGTCGGCCAGGGCGGCGGGCAGCAAGACGGGCAGCACGACGCCGGGCCAAGCGGGTGGGTCGAGGGTCGTCGATGTCCATATATTCATCGTCAGAGTGGTCATCTTGCCCTGACGGTGGACCTATGTAATCATGGCCAGAGTCTTCAGAGAGGTGCCCTTCATCATCAGTGTCGCCCACATAATCTGGCGGGGAACCAGTGATGCGTGGGCGGCGTGCGGGTGGGCGAGGTGGGGAAGGAGTGGCAGGTGAGGCTGTGTCCCCCCCGAGGTCCCGGGCTCCTTGGCCTGCGACGAGTGACAGAAAGCAATGATTCACTTTCACTAGGCCCAGGTATTGGTGATGCGAGCTCAAAGACTTCTGCAGGAAGACATGTTGAAGGCGGGAGAGGTGGGGAGGACCGTGGGGAAAGTTGTGGGGACAGTTGCGGGGACGTATGGCTGGGGCCGGCCGGGGTGGACGCCGCGGGAGCCTCGAACAAAACTCTCTTACTTTTCTTACTTTTCTTAGTATATTTTCTACCTTTCCCCTTTTCGGTAACAGTATGTCTCCTGTCGGGGGACCTAGGAGGCAAATAGGCCGAAAGTGGGGGGTCCTCAACCCTTGGCAATGGTGGGGGTGGTGGGGAAGAATGCGGGGCATCCGGGTCATCTTGGGTGGCGTGGGTAGATAAGGGAGACAATGGCGGTCGAGAAGGGTCACCACGCTGACCCTCACTCACAGCCTCATCCTCACCAAGTATTTTTGCTTGTTCCCTAGCTGCCGCGGCCGCCTTCTCAAGTATTTTTTGCTTGTAGAAATGTAGCTTGAAAGGCGATTTACCTGGGGAAGGGCTTGGAGTCGTGTCACTTATGCGAAATTTGGTGAGTGACCTTGAACTCTCCCACTCACTCACTCTCGCAAGTTCACTGTCTTCAGGTAAACCAGCTTCCTCAAAAACTGGTACATCACCTTCATCACTCTCATCACTGTTAAGTTCTCTCGCAAATCCCAGGAATTGTTCTTCTTTTTCACTCTGATGGCCATAATCACTCGACTTATAATTACTGGAGTCGTCACTGATTTCTTCATCAATCTTATGCTTGGCATCAGCTTTCTCATAAAGTCTCAAAGTCGTCTCAATACCTCCGGGAGATAACACATTTAGGCGATGGCGTCGGGGTAAGGCACGACGCACTAGCAAGGGCGTCGTAGGAAGCACGATGTCGGACACGGCGGAATCACTATTTGGTGTACTGTCCATGATGGCGTTGGGGTAGATACTGTTGTTGTGGCGTCGTTTACGCCGGGTGGCGCCACCTACCGTCCCACGATACCAAAATTTACGCGCGGCTTTCGAAAAGCAAGCATGCAAGCAAGGGGCGTACAAGAGGCCATCCGGGTTGCGCGGGCCGAGTTTATTATGGGCGTTCAAGAGCCCATCCGGGTTGGAGGGGTTAAGCTTTGATTTAAGTTTATGAAAATTTGCTTTCTTGAAATTAGGGACTTTCTCAATGCTGCTATTTGATTTGTTACTAGTAAACTTTAAAGTAAAAGTTATCGTACGATGGTCGCTGTTACTGAATTCATCACCAACATTCAAATTCTCTATTAATTCTTCTTTTGTTGCGAGTACAAGGTCAAGCACATTATTACCACGGGTCGGAGATTGTACAAATTGAAAAAGTGAACTCTCTTGCAAGTTAGCATAGAGGTCGTGTCCAGAGTGTGAAGTAAGAATATCGCCCCATTTAGTCACGGGTAAGTTGAAATCGCCAAGAATTACGGTATCTTGTATGTTAGTTATTTCTGCAATTTGTTCATAAATTTCACTGTCAGTTTGCACTGATTGAGCTGGGGGTCTGTATAATAAAGCTAGTGTTATTTTAGTTCCTCGTTTATTATTTAATAGTACATAAGATATGTCTCTATTCGCAATTTGAGGTTTTGACATTAACCCTTCCTCCCCGGGCTGTCTTAGCTAATGACGGTCGCCCCTACCCGGGCGATATGGCCGAAAAACGTCTAGGCCTAGGCTACCGTATTTATGTTTATTTTCACTGCTAGAACTTTCCCACTCATCTATAATCGTAGTGCGGTTTTCAATCTGTATTTTGGCATTTAGTAGAGCTCTGTAAGTCAACTGGTTCAGTTGTGATGACGATTTCAGTGGAGCCAATATTGCAGAGATGTTGCCAATATGGGGGCATTTTAGACACTAATTTCGTCATGACGTCAGAACAATAACATTGAGGAGTCTTCTCCTTCTTGTTTTCGGAGGTGCGGTGACGAACGCTTGGGTTTGTTGACATAGGTCGTACGTACGGCGTTCGGACCAAGCTTAATTAGGCTATTAAGCTCATGCCTTAGATAAGGCATACCGGGTAGCGGCCCTTCTTTCGTGCTGTCCTTACCTAAGGCAGCCCGGGTAGGAAGGGTTAAGACGGGATTAAGACTTTCCTTTATAAAAAACAGAACTCCTCCTCCATTTCTATTGATCCAACTTTTCTCAAACATTGTATAACCAGGAAGCGTATATTCGGCTAAAAAGTCTCTGTCTTCCGTATTTAACCAAGATTCTGTAATGCCGATTATATCATAATGTTCTGTAAACACGATTTCCTCTAGATCTGAAAATTTATTGCGTATGCTACGAGCATTTACATAAAACACCTTAAGAGTATTAGAGTTGGATGTTACTGATTGTGCATTGTCTGAATTTTCAGTTCGTATTTGACTTACACTACCCTGTCTGGATCCCGGTTGACCCCGTTTTTGAACGGAAATCCTTGACTGCATTGTTCAGCAGACGACCAAGACGTGCAGCTCCTACTTCATTGAGATGTACACCATCTCCTGAAAACAAAGATTTATCATAGTAAAAATTATCCCACGTGTCGACAAAGCCGATGTCCTCCTCCATGCAGAGTTTGGCTAGTCGGCGATTTGTACTGGTAGCTATGTTGTAGAATCGGTTTTCTACATCAATCCGGGGAACAATTCCTGAAATTAAGATTCTATTAGATTTTTCCTTGAAGGACCTGATCAGCCGCCGGTACTTGCAAAGTAGTTCCTCTGACCGCGTCCGTTGGACATCGTTAGATCCAACGTGGATGACGTACGTAGTGCTTACGGGGGCGAGCCTGGAAACCTCTTCCACAGCCGCAACAATGTCGTCCACGCCGCCACCTGGGATACAGAATCGCTTTCTGGTCCTGGGTGCCCTGGCGCAGAACTCGGTTACTTGGCCACGGACCATGGAGTCGCCCACAAGCCGAACTTCTTCCGTTTCCTCTTCCTCGTCAATAGCAAGAATTTTGAAGCGGTTTTGGCATGTTGTCGGGATGACCTTCCTGGTACTGGTACTGGGATGCACATTGTTTCTCACTAACTGAAAGTTGTCCTGGGGGGGAGTGAGAGTAGAGTCATTAATATTTTCTGCAACATCTAAGGTAGCTGCTGGTGTGGGTACCGGTACCGGTACTGTATGCACTGGAATGGTGGTTGACATCGTAGTGGTTTCTTGGGCCGAGGGCACTCCTACGTTGAATGTGGCAAATTCTTGAAGGGATTCAAGCTTCGTAGTCAGGACATAGATCTTGCGGTGAGCTGCATTCAATTCATCCGCAATCTTCTATCGGAGCTGGCAAAATCTACAAATTTGGACATCAGTATCAACAAACATGGTTGGGCCAAATTTACCGGAACAACTCGTGCAGGTTCGTTGCGGCGCCATGACGATATAATCACAATATGCCTGAAAATCACACAAATTTATGTTAGCAAAATGGTACAATTAAAGCCTGAAAATCACAACAAATTATGTTAGCAATGTGATACAATTAATTCCTGAAAATCACACAAAATTTTGTTAGCAATATGATAAAATTTATATGCCTGTAAATCACAAAAAATATGTTAGCAATAGAACACAATTTATGCCTGAAAATAAAAAAAAAAATTGATGTTAGCAGTATGACACAGTTAAAGCCTGAAAATTGCAAATGGACTAGTAATTTGTTACAAAATTTACTGGAAAAAAAGTGGGAGAGGGTTAATTTAGCCTAGTGAGAAAACTGGAAAGCAGTATACAGTACAGTAACAACAAATATTGGTTAGCAATATGGTACAATTAATGCCTGTAAATCACAAAAAGAAAATGTTAGCAATAGAACACAATTTAATGCCTGAAAATAAAAAAATAAAATGATGTTAGCAGTATGACACAGTTAGGCTAAAGCCTTTATATTAGTTTATACAGTGGTAGACACAATAATAATAATAATGGAGTTGGCAATATCCCTGGCAAGAGTGTGAGAGGAAACTATCTTGACAAATGTTAGTGTGTGTGATTTATATAGATAACCAAGATAAAAAGTTCAACCAAGTACAGTATTGGCTAGACTTTGATATATATATAAAATACAAGAAGAGAGTTTGTTTATGCGTACACAGGTGGCGCTGGTATTGGCGGCGTCTCTACTAACTTGACAAATAGAATTTTGAAAAACAAACGTTTATCAGTCAAAACTACAGTACAATGTCATGCAAGATAACTACTGGGTGGTTTGCTAAGCACTTAACTACAGTGAGGGCTAAAATATCTACAATAAGTGCTAGAACTTTATAATATGAAACAAGCAAATAGTTTGTTTACTTTAGAGCGTCGGTCGTCACTAACCGGTACAAATGTAAACAAAAGCAGTCTCGATAAACAAACGTTTATCAGTAAAAAACACAGCAAAATAACATGCAAAGCAACTACAGGGTAGTTAAGTTAGAGCTTAGCTACAGCTCATGCAAACAAATAAGGGGATGAGTAATGGAGTACTCAAGTTATGGTCAAATTTCGAGCAGCGAGAGCGAAGTGCTGTTGGCGCGTCGGGCTCGAGAGCTACATAGAGCTACATAGATACACAGACCACACAGACCTCAAGGTCCTTACTAGGCAGTCTGGCCTTACAAACTATATATGCATATATGCATATATATATATATATATATATACATATATATACATATATATACATATATACACCGGTACACACATATACACACATACACATACAGTATATATACACATACTGTACAGTGCACACACATACACTTACATACATTTTTTTTTTTTTGTTTTTTTTTTATATCACCCCAGCCCTCTGCAGATAGAGGTCAAGCCTTCCCTTGAAAGCGTTTATTGTGTCGCTCTCCACCACTCTCGCTGGTAGTTTATTCCACTCTGTCGCCACACTGTAGGTGAAGAAACTCTTTGTGACATCTAGGTTTGCCTTTTTGGTTTTTAATTTCATTCCATTTCCGCGAGTTTGATTAGTATTGTTTAATGTGAATAGTGCATTTACATCGACTTTGTCGAAACCTTTTAGTATCTTAAAGCACTCAATAAGCTGACCCCTCAACCTCCTCTTTTTTAATGAGAACAGGTTCAATCGTTTAAGTCTTTCTTCATATGGTTTATTTCTTAATGAGGGTATCATCTTCGTCGCTCTACGCTGTACTGACTCGAGTCTTACAATGTCCTTGATCAGATAAGGTGACCAGAACTGCACACCATATTCAAGGTGGGGCCTCACCATACTTTTGAACAGTGGCACTATTACGTTTTCATGTTTATATGTAAATTTTCGTTTAATAAAGCCCAATGCTATGTTTGCCTTATTTGCAGCTGCTATACATTGGTCGGAAGTTTTTAGGTTTTCAGATATTAGTACCCCTAGGTCTTTTACTACCGTTGCGGTTTTTATTTGTTTGCCATTCATTTCGTATTTGTATTTCATATTTCTGCTACCAACCTGCAGCACCTGACATTTATCGACATTGGCATAATAATTGATATTGGTTCAGGGATAATTTATCGAGAGGACTTCCCTAGTGGTTAAGGCCCCATTAATTGCTCTTTCCATTCACATATGCATAGCCTACGTGAGTTGCAGTTGGGATGTGTGTACATGCTTAGATTGATATGCAGGATTCGAAGTTGCATAATAAATCGTAGGCAGTGTCCACCATTCTTTAACTGTCTTCGTGGTGCGATGCATAAGGTGTTGATTTTCGGTGTGAGCATCCTGGATTCGAATCCACGGACTGCCACATGTGTTTGTAAATTTCATTAATCGATTTTAGGAGTATAGTTGGTTGTTGTAAGGAACATAATAATTGATATTGGTTCAGGGATAATTTATCGAGAGGACTTCCCTAGTGGTTAAGGCCCCATTAATTGCTCTTTCCATTCACATATGCATAGCCTACGTGAGTTGCAGTTGGGATGTGTGTACATGCTTAGATTGATATGCAGGATTCGAAGTTGCATAATAAATCGTAGGCAGTGTCCACCATTCTTTAACTGTCTTCGTGGTGCGATGCATAAGGTGTTGATTTTCGGTGTGAGCATCCTGGATTCGAATCCACGGACTGCCACATGTGTTTGTAAATTTCATTAATCGATTTTAGGAGTATAGTTGGTTGTTGTAAGGAACATAATAATTGATATTGGTTCAGGGATAATTTATCGAGAGGACTTCCCTAGTGGTTAAGGCCCCATTAATTGCTCTTTCCATTCACATATGCATAGCCTACGTGAGTTGCAGTTGGGATGTGTGTACATGCTTAGATTGATATGCAGGATTCGAAGTTGCATAATAAATCGTAGGCAGTGTCCACCATTCTTTAACTGTCTTCGTGGTGCGATGCATAAGGTGTTGATTTTCGGTGTGAGCATCCTGGATTCGAATCCACGGACTGCCACATGTGTTTGTAAATTTCATTAATCGATTTTAGGAGTATAGTTGGTTGTTGTAAGGAACATAATAATTGAAGGGCATCTGCCATTTTTTCGACCACTCTGATATTTTGTTTAAATCAGATTGCAACGCATTTCTATCATCTTCGTTCAGGACTGTATTTCCTATTTTTGTATCGTCGGCAAATTTGGAAATGGTGTTGTTTACCCCTACATCAATATCGTTAATGTAAATGAGAAACAGGACCGGTCCAAGGACTGAACCCTGTGGAACTCCACTAGTGACAGGCTCCCACTCCGATTCCACTCCATTTATCACCACTCTCTGTCTTCTGCCTGTAAGCCAATTTTTTATCCAAGAATGAATTTCACCTTTGATACCTATCCTCGAGAGAGAGAGAGAGAGAGAGAGAGAGAGAGAGAGAGAGAGAGAGAGAGAGAGAGAGAGAGAGCTAGAGCTAGCTAGCTAGCTAGCTAGCTAGCTAGCTAGCTAGCTAGCCACTCATGCTGTAGTTGGTAAGGATGTAGTAGTATTTGGGTGTATCACCCGCTATGGGTACTTATTACCGAAACTACCGCTAATTGTTTCTCAATATTTGAAGGCCATTATAGAATAAGGATGTTGCAAAGATCATATTAAAATGTGTTTCAACCTCCGGAGATACTCTATATAAAGTACTGGAAAAAAAACTCTCCCTATTGACGGCAGTGGAACTCTTATTAACCCGGCAAGCGCGATAGGCCTCACGGAAGGCTTCCTATAGGGAACGCGATAGGCCTCACGGAAGCAAGACCATAAAAAAAACCTTCCCAAAAAAAAAAGGGCCTATCAAAACAAAGGAATTTGTCTCTAGGTGAGATAATTCCCCTCCAGTACTCATCCATGTAAATCTCACCCACCCCCCTCCCCTCCTTCCCCACCTTATTCCCCCCTCCCTCCCCTCCTCAATTATCACCTATTTTTCCTCTTATTATCATCATTTATCAGTTATTTTTCTCTCCCGCGATAATGTAGCACAAGTGGGTTGCAGAAAAGATCGTTATGTAACACCCAGACACCGGGCCACACCGCCCCGCTCGTCTCAGTTACCTCACAGACAGCGAGAGAGGAGGGTTGCCTGTGGCTCTCTCTCGCCTGAGATTATGACCGGGTGGCCAATATCTTCGTTTTTCACCACCCAAATGCTTTTCCCACTTATTTTAGCACTCTTGAAGGTTCATATATACATCATATATGTAAAATAAAAGCATACCGAAAACAAATAATGCTCTATATTGTAAATATAACGAATTCTGTCAGAATCCAAGGCTAGAAATGCACAAATAACTACCCTAGCCCCTAGGTCTATTTCGCGCTTGTCAGGTTAAGCGCCTTACTGTTAAAATATATGCTGATTTAAATAAATCATGGGGAGGGGTGAGGGGGGGCAAAGCCCCCCCTCACCCCATCCTGTATCCAAAGGCAAAACAAATTGGGAGGTATGACGTACCTCCCAACCTACCAAATAGGAAAACCTACTATTTGTTAGTAGTCTTGGAAAATCCAACGTCAAGGCTATTAACCTAATTGCAATGACGACTTGTCTATTTTGACTGCTATGTCGTCATTCCAACCGCGGTTAAATAAGAAAATGTCTAGAGTCTACTCCTTATCTTGCTCTAGGAGACGTTGTACATTAACCAAAACTACCACCGAAGGTGAAAAAAGCATAGAAGAGAAGAAAAAGGGGTTTACCTTAGTTACCGCTTAACCTGACAAGCGCGAAATAGACCTAGGGGCTAGGGTAGTTATTTGTGCATTTCTAGCCTTGGATTCTGACAGAATTCGTTATATTTACAATATAGAGCATTATTTGTTTTCGGTATGCTTTTATTTTACATATATGATGTATATATGAACCTTCAAGAGTGCTAAAATAAGTGGGAAAAGCATTTGGGTGGTGAAAAACGAAGATATTGGCCACCCGGTCATAATCTCAGGCGAGAGAGAGCCACAGGCAACCCTCCTCTCTCGCTGTCTGTGAGGTAACTGAGACGAGCGGGGCGGTGTGGGCCGGTGTCTGGGTGTTGCATAACGATCTTTTCTGCAACCCACTTGTGCTACATTATCGCGGGAGAGAAAAATAACCGATAAATGATGATAATAAGAGGAAAAATAGGTGATAATTGAGGAGGGGAGGGAGGGGGGAATAAGGTGGGGAAGGAGGGGAGGGGGGTGGGTGAGATTTACATGGATGAGTACTGGAGGGGAATTATCTCACCTAGAGACAAATTCCTTTGTTTTGATAGGCCCTTTTTTTTTATGGAAGGCTTTTTTTATGGTCTTGCTTCCGTGAGGCCTATCGCGTTCCCTATAGGAAGCCTTCCGTGAGGCCTATCGCGCTTGCCGGGTTAAGGCCCATCCCGTGTTCCGTCATGTGCAGATCCCTGTCGAACGTGCGCATGAGCGACCCTCTCTTGTCATCACATCTCACGTCAGCAGAAGAACGCGGATGGGCAGGGGTCCGGCGTGAGGGAGGGTATTATGTACGTTGGATTTTCCAAGACTACTACCAAATAGTAGGTTTTCCTATTTGGTAGGTTGGGAGGTACGTCAAACCTCCCAATTTGTTAGTAGTCTTGGCAAAGCCAACGTCAAGGCTACATAACAAATAGGAGGAAGACATCCAAGCCCAACATACCAAAAAAAACAATGCATAAAACAAAATTATGAATGACAAAGAAACACAATTTAAACAAGAGAGTTTAATAAAAGAGTGAAAAACTGAGGAGTAGCTAAAAAGAACAGTTTTAACACGTGCCCGTCATTCATAGGAATGCAAAACAGACTTGTCTTAAACCAAAAAAGTACTGTACCCAAAATTCCTTTTCTTCCAAAACCAACAAAAACATTGAACACAATAATAAAACACAATTTTCAATTTGGTAAAAACACTTATGTACTGTATACATAGTACATAATCACAAACTTGCAATCAAGTGTTGCAAACCCGTACTCCCCCCCCCCCCCTTTTTCAAATAAAACAAAGTAAAAGAAAGAGGAGTGTGTGGTAACCACCGAGGAATATGTCTTCTAAGCGTAGTAGGGAAGGTGTACAGTAGGGTAGTGATTGAGAGAGTGAGAGTGAGAACGGAGAAATGGATAGGCGACGAGCAGGGAGGCTTTAGGAAGGGAAGAGGATGTGTAGATCAGATTTTTACCCTGAATTGTGTTGTGGAGAAGTATCTGGAGAAGAAACAAAAGGTGTATGTTGCCTTTATGGACTTGGAGAAGGCCTATGACAGAGTGGATAGAGAAGGTTTGTGGAAAGTACTTAGAATATACGGAGTAGAGGGCAAGTTGCTGAAAGCAGTGAAGAGCATGTATGAGGGTGCAAAGGCGGCAGTACGTGTGGAGAGTGAGCAGAGCGAGTTCTTTGACCTGAATGTTGGTTTGAAACAGGGGTGTGTGATGTCCCCGTGGTTGTTTACTGTATATATGGATGGAGTTATGAAAGAAATACTATCAAGAGCAGTGGATGTTGGTGTATTGCTGAAAAGGGAGGGAATTGAGTGGAAGCTACCTATACTGCTGTTTGCGGATGATACAGTTCTGATGAGTGATAATGAATGGGAGTTGCAGGGTCTGGTAAATGAGTTTGGAACAGTGTGCGAAAAACGGAATTTGAAGGTAAATACGGGGAAGAGCAAGGTTATGGTCTTCGAAAGGGGTGAAGTCACAGAGTGTGAGGTGAAGCTGAACGGTCAGGCTATGGAGATCGTCAACTCTTTTAAGTATCTGGGCAGTGTGTTGAGTAAAGATGGGACTATGGATGAAGAGGTGCGGGAGAGGGTACAACAGGGGAAGAGGGTTGTAGGAACGCTAAAAGCAGTAACAAATAGGGTGGTCAGTATGGAAGTGAAGAAGTCCTTGCATGACAGTGTGGTAATCCCGACACTGACTTACGGAAGCGAAGCATGGACGTTGGTTGAGAGACTCAGACCAAGAGTGAAAGCAGTGGAAATGAATTACTTAAGGAGTGCGTGCAGAATTACATGGAGGGATAGACAGACTAATGAGGAAGTAAGAAGGAGGTGTGGTGTGGAGGTAGATGTGCTGGAAAGTGTGAAAAGGAACAACTTGAGATGGTTCGGCCATATGGAACGTATGGAAAGCGAGAGAATGACTAAGAGGGTGTACGAGAGCGAGGTGGAGGGACAGAGGGGGAGAGGTAGACCGAATATGAGGTGGAAGGATGGAGTGAGGAACTACATGAATGAAGGCGGTGCTGGTTGGGGGGAGGGGCGTCGACTGACTGGGGACAGAGGTGCATGGGGGCGGTTCGTTCGTGGCCACCCCTTCGGGGATCACGGCGTCAGGCAATAGATAGATAGATAGAAAAGAAAGAGTGACAAGGGGGGAAGACCAGGTATCGTCGCCAGAGCTCTAGGAAACACGACTCCCGAGAGCTATCACCGGCCGAGGGGGTCTAACAATGGACATGGAGAGGTAGGAGGAGACGAAGGTATTGATAGAAGACCACAAACCCGCTGAGGCGATGTCAGGTAAGGATCGACTTTGCAGGAACCGTAAGGAGGCAGCAAAGGATCGCACATCGTGCGCAGAACCCCTACAATCAGGGTTACTGGCACGAATTACCCGACAAATGTGGCGTCCTATCTGCACCTTCGAGAGCCTCCCACCTGTCCGAGGAGACACCCACACAGCAGTACCCGAAGTCGGCGCCACAGACTCAACATAGGAGTGCAAGGCTTTCACCGGGCACAACACATGGTGAGTATGGCCACGCTTCAAAGCCTGGGTGTGGAAAGGCTTGAAAACGTGGGTCTCTCTTATTCTTGGCAACAAAATGAGGGGAGGGGGCTAACGTGACGACATTCAAGGACGGGGAGAATCGCATGCATTCCTGGGACCGTGACATGGCTGCTAGTTCAGACACCCTATCCCCAGTGGCCAGAGCGACAAGGAAGAGTGTACGCTCGAGCAACTGAACCGGTGTAGTGTCCCGTGTATACGTGTGTGAAGCCAGAAGGTCCAGAGCCCGCCCCAGATCCCACTGTGGAGGGATCTGGCGCGGAGGCGGTCGTTCCCTGAAGGCAGCCTTCATGAAGGAATCCAGCTCCTTCGTTGGAACGACCAGCCCAGTGACGGACTCAAAGACCTCCCGGATGGCAGACAAGTGGTTACGTATAGTGTTGACTTGAAAGTGACGTGTACGGAAGAGGTGAAACAAGTAGTGTAGTATGAGGGAAGGAGAGCTAACTGTCTGGCGAGTGTCCTGTATCCACCTAGTAAAAGACCTCCAGTGGGACTCGTAAGTCCCCCAAGTCGAAGTCGTCCAAGAACGCTTCAGGAAGTCAGTCAGGTCCCGTCCGTGGACTGGGAGCCACCGTGCCTCACGAACATCCACGATGCGAAGGCCAATGAGGTCCGCAGGTCTCCATCCTGGCTCAAGTGGAAGTTTGAGACAGGTAGAGGGACCGGACTCGGGCACCACCGCTTCAACTGGGCATACCAAGCCTGTGCCGGCCACAGAGGCGCTATTAGCCAGACTCTGCCGCGGTACAGCCGCAGCCTCGCGAGGACTTTGCACATCAACAGTGCGTCTGGTGGCGGAAATATGTATATCGACTG
Source organism: Lithodes maja (assembly GCA_037953745.1). Lineage (NCBI taxonomy): Eukaryota > Metazoa > Arthropoda > Malacostraca > Decapoda > Lithodidae > Lithodes > Lithodes maja. Next base: position 57,314 of record JBAKBP010011276.1, on the reverse strand, counting down.
CCACCTGTTCCAGTCTTCCATGAAAGCGTCCGGACCCCCCTCCGGAGTGCGAGTCCGGAGGGATAGGTACTGAGGCAACTTGTGCGTCTCCTTCGATGCGAACAAGTCGACCTCCGGAACACCCCAGGAAGCTGCGAGGTCGTCGAACACAGTCTGTTTCATTGCCCATTCTACAAGAACGCCCTGTCCTCTCGACAGGGCGTCCGCCCACAGTTTGGCAGTCCCGGGCAGGTAGGAGGCGTGCAGGGAGATGTTGTGTCGGTTCGCGAGGAAGAACAACTTCTCCGAGATCCCCAACAGAGTCAATGACCTGGAGGACCCCTGCTTTTGGATACAGTGGACAGCTGTCTGATTGTCCATCCTGAAGGCCACCGACTTTCCCCGAAGGGCCAGCGTGTGGTCCCTCAGGAAGAACAAAGGAACCAACAGTTCTAGGGCATTTATGTGTAGGTGTGTGTGTCCCACCTATCTGCCGTGATGTTGATGTCCCAGGTTTGATTGGTAACCCCACCCTACCTCGCTCGACGCATCTGTGTCTACCCAGATCGTCGGCGGGGGGGCGGTCCAGGGCACAGCCGCAGAGAGCGTGCCCCGAGCAACCCAGTGTCCTAAGTGTCTGTGAATGGTACGCGGGATCGGCATGAGCCGATCCATAGGGGTCAACGGAAACACCTTGTTGCCCATGATTATTAGGCGGCGTAGCCTGAGCCTCCCTAAGGGAATGGTCAGAGCGGCCCAATTCAGCGAACCCACTAACGAGTCCCAGATCCTCCTCGTGAGGGAGACCGAGTGCAACACGGCGAAGACCTTCCTGCGAAGTTTCACCGCGTTTGGCTGACTCTGGGTCACTGTAGCGCTGGTCAAATCCCATTCGAGACCTACCCACGTCACGACACGCGACGGGGTCAGGCGTGACTTGGGAATATTGATTTTGAACCCTAACTATGTGATGTGGTGAACTACTGTGAGGGTGTCGTGTACGCACTGTTCTAGGGTGTCTGAAACTATCAACCAATCGTCCAAGTAAAACAGGATTTGGAGCCCGCTCCTGAGGAGAGGATCCAGAGCCTGCTTCACCAGTTTTGAGAAGATCCGCGGCGCGATGTTGAGACCGAAGGGAAGTCTGACGAACATGAACACACGATCGGAAGTCTGAACGGCCAAGAATCGCTGGAATCGAGGATGGATAGGAACGTGCCAATACGCATCCTTGAGGTCCAGCGACACTACCCACGACAGAGGTCGCAGGGCCAGTCGTACCTGGTGTACCGTCAGCATCCGAAACCGTGTTCACGATGTACCCGTTGAGGGCCGACAGATCCACCACCGGTCGTATCGCGTCGCAGTCCTTCTTCGGTACCAGAAATACACGGGAGAGGAAAACCCGGTGATCGGCTTTCACCTCCTTGACGATTCCCTGCTCGTGCATGGATGTTATCAGGTTGGCCACCTCCGAAGAGATGGGCCGGCTTCGTTGACAAGAGCTGAGAGGGGGTCTGGACTTCCATCTCCAGGTTAGACCCCTCCGTGCAATCTTCCGCCCCCACGTCCCTCTCGGCCATCGATGGGCGCAAGGGCGAAAACAACCTGTGGTAGCTCCCGAGATGAGGTGAGCGACCCTTTCGGCTAGGCGAGAAGGAGAACAAGGAGGAGACTGACCTGGAGAACCTACACATTTCTTGACGTGGAGGTTCCCCCGGTACGGTCCTTGCGGTCATGAGCGCCACGTTGACCTCCTCTACCCCCCCCACTTCGTCGAAAAGGGCGGGCACCCCATCCCCCGTCCGTGTGCGGCCGGAAGTGGAAGGCTGGCCAGCCCCTTCTCGGCGGGGATGAAAGGGAGCGAGAACAGAAGTGCGAGGCGAAACCGACGCTCTGGTCGGCAACTTCCCTTTCCTGCGCCCTTTCTTGGCGGCAGCACATGCGGCAGCACCCCGAAGAGGACCGTCAGAAGGACGGGACTGAGAAGACCCTGCTCGCGACACAGCACGTCGTTGCGTGTCGTAAGCAGGGTCCGCCGACAGAGAAGCGTAGCGTTCCCAAGCATCCTGCGCAAAAAGCCCCGACGTATATAGCTCAGAGTACAACAAACCCTGACGAATATCCAAGGGGGCTTTCCGGCAGAACGAGGACCTTACCGTCTGGCGTTGCCGAGTTGCCTCGCACAAAACCGCCTTCAGCTCGGGAACCAAAGACACCGCGAGCTGAAGGTGGATCTGCCTAACGTGGTCCAAACCCTCGCGAAGATCGCCCGGTGCAGTCGCCTCGATAAGCCGCAGGTGGTGAACAGATGTCTGGAGGGAACCTAAAAGACAAGATAATAAGTTCGCCACCCTCTGTCGCAAGGTAAAATCCTTGTCGACAGAGGACTTATCTGGGTGAGAGAAGAACGGGTTAGCAATAGAACAAATTTCAAGTTTGGGCGCGCTTATCCAGGACCAGAACTTGCCGTCCAATCCGCCGACAGATACAAGAGGAGGCAAAAGCAGTGATGACTCCGGGGGAGGGACTGAAGTAGATCTGTCGACGGATCGGTTGGCGAATTCTAAGGCCTCAGCAAACCAGGCCTCCAATGGGAGAGGGTTATCGAGCACGACGGCTAAGCCAGGCTTACCGTCGTCGCACAAACCTGTCCCATAGGAGGACAGTCCCGTCAACACAGCCAGGGACTGAACATCCTGAAGGATGTCCTGGCGGCTGAAGTCTGACCAGAGCTTAGTCCGAGGAGCAGACGGGGGCTTGGGCTTCACCGAAAAGTATTGAAGGTCAGTCCGTGTCGGGTAAGCCCGCACCTCCACGTCGGCCACCTGACCATCCACCCTGATCGCCCTGAACTGCAGCTTGTCATTAATTTGCACCGACCAGCCAGATGGGAGGGCCCTCTCACCTGACGGGAAACCGGTAGCACGCTCTGGGTGGGAGGCCTGCACCCCCTTCCAAACAGCCAAGGAGCCATGGAGGAGCGGCATGGTCCGCGACGGGACCTTGGCTTTCTGGATGGGGGGCAAGCGTGGACCCTGCCCTAGCAGACGGAGAACCCCCACATGGGAGACAGCAGGGGCAACCTCCTGAGCTAGGGCAGGAGCAGTACTAGCCGACGACCGGGCAGGGCGGAGAAGCTGGGCGAGAAGGAATGTGGTCCACTGCAGAAGGGAGGGGGACCGTAGCAGGGGTAGGTTGGGTGAGGCGCTGAGGTTGTGTCACCGCCAAGAAGCGCGATAAGAGGGAGTCTTGCATCGCCTCCAAGCGCTCGTCGATGCGTGACAACCCACCCCTGCATAGCCGACAATCGATCCGAGAGAGGCGACCCCCCCGAAGATTGTTCGGCCCGCAGGGGCGAGCGTGAGCGGGAGCGAGACCCACGACACGAACCAGCAGCGTCGCGGCCCAAAGAAGGCGAGCGACGACGGCCGTGTCGCCTCTGAGGGTCTCATCCCCGATCACTGCTATCTGCTACTGCTGAAGGCCCAAAACACGGTTAAAGTTTTCAATTTCATCTTTGCCTAGTACTTGCGACACCTCGGTTGGGTTACCTTCTTAGGAAGGTAATCAAGTCGTACCCCACCTGCTCGTGGTGACCTCGCAAACACCCATTTCTATTTATTTTTTCCACTTGTTCTTTTTTCAAGATAGGGTGACACAAACGGGGGCGGCGCTACCTGGGTTTATCCCAGGTAGTAGTTTAATTTTACTGTAATTTTATTAAGTGTTTTGTATATTTTTAACTGTAGGCTACATAAATACAGTCAGCCCCCCCAATACGCGAGAATAGGGGCGACAGGAGGCATCGCGTATTGGGAATCCGCGTATTATGGACCTAACTTTAAATAGGAATAATTAGATATGGGTGACATCTCTCAATTATGGCCTATTTTCAAAAATTTTGGCCTTATTTTCGACATTTTTGGCTCTACAGTACAGTCTATATCTTATATATAATAAGAACAATGAATAAAAATATGAAACCTTACCTTAAAATTAGTAGTAGATAGGCTATGACTAGGACTAGGACCGTAGGACTTCACGATTTTCTCCAACTTCTCCCTCCCTGACCAAATCGTACGAACAGTTTACTCTGACAAGCCTATTGCACAGTTTCCTTCTCCTTTTTTCTTGCGATCCAACACTTCCACCTTCATTTTGTGTGTTAATCTTCTTATATTGACGTGGCATGGCGAAAAAAGTGGCAGGCACTACAAACGTTTGGTCACTCCGCACGGCTATGAGCGCTTGAGCGGGACTGTGGGAGGGAGGGAGGGAGGGTAAGCGGGAGGGAAGGCAGGCGTATGCCCGTCTTCTTCTTTTTTCAGAGCTACTCCTGGGCCTCGCGAAACGTAGACGTGCTCGCGTATCAAGCGGGAATAGCGGATTTGGCCCCTTCTTAGCTCTCGATTCGTGTATTGTGGTACCACCTCGCGTAATTAATGTTTAATTAATTAATGTTATTTTCGAGGGGTCACTCGTGTATTAGGGTTTTCGCGAATTGTGGAATCGCGTATTGGGGGGGCTGACTGTATAAACAATGGCCGGCCAAGGCAAACAGAGGCAGAGTTTATTGGGAGATGAAGAAAGCTATGAATTTGAGGGATTTCTGGCAGAGGGTAATGAAGTGGAGGATCAATTGACTGGTGAAGAGACAGATGATGGGTCTGTTAAGATGGAAGGGTGTTATGGAGAATTGGAGGAGAGATATAGGTGTAAAGGTGGAGTCACTGACAGAAATATGTGGAGCCAGTTCAGTGGCAACTGCAGATGGGCCATTAATTGCTAACCTAGATGCTGTGATAAGGAAAGTAGATGAGATGGAGGCAGAGAACATGGCACTCAAGGAGCAGCTAAAGGAGTATGAGGGCCATTTAAGTGAGAAAGTAAAGGGAGTAATAAGTGAGGAGAAAAATGAGTGGACAAGGGTGGGGAATGCTAAGGTGGATGCATTGGAAGAAATCATGAAGGAGCAGGTGGAAGAGAGAGAAAAAGAGAAAAGAGAGTTTGAGAAGAATGTAGTGCAGGTTTTGAAGAGCAAGGAAAAGGTAGTGAGGGAAACAGTAGATAGAGGTAAAAGCATAATAATTTTTGGAGACATTGAAGAACATTTAGCAGATATGAGGGAGAGAAGGGGAAGGGATGAGGACAAAGTAAAGAAAATATTGGAGTGTCTAGACGAAGGCTGTGATTGGGGGAGAGAACTGGACGAAGTAAGACGGCTAGGAATCAGAATATTTATTTTTCCATTTTACAATGGTTCTTCACATAAAACATTAAAAAAAAATATTAAAATACATACATTATATATATACATATTTACAATAAGAAACATCTCTAGTATGTTACTGTGGACAGTCTTCAATATCTATAAAACAAAAATTACAGTTACAGTATTATTACATTTTTTTTTTATAGATCCATTTCATGTTTCAGAATATAATCTTTTAATATATGCTTAAACGTGTTTAGGTTATTTGTGTCCTTTACTGATCTCGGCAACCTATTCCATATTTTAGGACCTGCTACCAAAAGCGATCGTTCACCATAAAAGGTGTTTGTTCTCTGTACATATAGATGGTTTTGCTGTCTTGTGTTACTATTTATGATTTCATTAACAATAGGAAAGTGTATTAGCCAGTTTGGAATTAGCTTATGCCTTTCTTTATACACCGCAATAGCTGTATCATATATATATTTTTGCTTTATTTTTAGCCACTCTAATTCCTTTATTATCGGAGTTACATGGTCGTATTTTTTTGCTCCACCCACTGCTACCTTTGCAGCAAAATTCTGCATTTTTTGTACAGTATTTAATATAGTGCAATTAGTTGAACTCCATATCATTATGCAATAATTTATCAAACTTAAAATTAGCGATTGAATCACAATGACCCTAGTAGCTTTGTCAAAATTACCTTTTATACGATTCACATACATCAACGTTCCCATGACTTTCTTGTTCAGTTCACTTGTGTGTTTGTTGAAAAGCATGTTACAATCTATATGTAGACCTAAATTTGTTACATGTGTACAAGGTATAATTTTATGATCATCGAGTTGTATACATACATTTGAGGGTATTTGAGATAAAAGCTGTCTAGTGCCAAGGAAAATGCATTGAGTTTTATTTGCATTCAACATAAGACCATTTCTCTGGAAATATTGTTTCACTATTTTGAGTGTATTTTCTGTTTTGCTAATTACATTAGTTAGTTCATCCAGAGTGCCTGAGTGAAGTATCTGTGTATCATCAGCATACTGAATGAGCAAACAATCTTTAACCCTTCAAACCCGGTTGGTACACACGTGTACCATTTTTTTTTGGCCCCAGGAACCCGGGTGGTACTACATTGTACCATTGCTTGAAAGCCTGTGAGCTTCGTGTGCGAGGCGTCGGTCCGACGCATGTAAACAACAGCCGGCTGGACCGACGCTCCGCATCTCCGGCCACAAGAAGGAGAGCGTCGCTTGTTCGTGTGTGCCTGTATGTTGTTGTTCAGTATCGAAAAGTGGTGTAAAGTGGCTGGTTTGGCCATAAAGTTATCTCCAATGAAATCATCATCACAGCTCACCCAGTTGACTTAGAGAGCTCTACTTAAGGCCATTTTACAGGTAAATAACACAGCTACGCTTGGGGATGCGCGGGAATGCGGGAAGCAGTCTGATTAACGAATATACGGTAGCCTAGCCTAGACGTTTTTCGGCCAAAACACCCGGATTTCGAGGAATATATATATAATATATAGCCGGGGTCGGAGGGTTAACATAGATTAGTAAATCATTGACAAATATAATAAATAGAATGGGTCCTAGAATAGAGCCTTGAGGCACTCCATATGTTACATGTAAAGTACATGAGACTGTATCACCCAACTGCACAGCCTGTGTCCTATCGGTCAAGTAATTCATAAGCCAGAATGAGTCAATATTTAATTTTTTGCATTTTTCTAACAATATTTGATGACTGACACTCGAAAGCTTTAGACAAATCAAGCAGTGTTAGTAAAGACACTTTTTTGTTATCCATATTAGTATATATTTTATTAGTTAATAAAGTGAGGGCTGTTTCCGTTGATAAATTTGGCCGAAAACCATGTTGACTTATAGAAAGCAGATTGTTGTTTTCCAAGTGCGACATATACTGATTTGTGGCGACTTTCTCTAAAACTTTTGATAATATTGGGAGAAGTGAAATGGGCCGATAATTACCAACACAATCTTTGTCTCCATTTTTATATATTGGTTTAATTATAGCATGCTTCCACATTTTCGGGAACTTACCAGTTACTATCGAGGTGTTTATTATACAGGTTAAGTAAGATATTGTAACATACAATGCATCTTTTAACATCTGAAGAGAAATCCCATCAGAATCACAAGCTTTCGTGTCTTTAAGCTGCTTAAATGTTAGATAGATAGTATTTGTGTCAATTGGTTTTAGTCTAAAAAGATTGTTAGCAGTTGTAGAAGTCTCATATCGTTGGTCGGTATTCTCATCTGTGTCTAGTGTAATGTTATTCTGTGATTTCTCATACGATGATTTGCCTACATTTGCAAAGAAATCGTTAAATTTGTCTACTTTTTCTATCGTGTTATCAAAGGATTGGATACTTGAAGATTTCTTATTACTGGGAACTATTTGTTTTATTAATTTCCAAGTTGATGCTTGGAACCCCCTGGGGGTTAGGGAATAGAATATGCCCCACGTGCCTTCTGCGTGTCGTAAGAGGCGACTAAAGAGGTTGGGTCGGTGGGCTTGCGACCCCCACCCGGAAAAAATATCTAAGCAAAAAAAAACGAACGAACAGCCTCGGATGCGGACGGAACCAACGTTGACGAACCACGACCGACTAAGGACATGCCTTCGGACATTCTGAGAATGGCGACATGGAATGTTAGTGGCATGAATGATGGCACAAAAGAGAGAGAGGTTCTGGAAGTGTTAGTGAATGCCAGGCTGGATGTATGTGGAATGACAGAGACCAAATGGAAAGGTTCAGATGTGAGAGAGTGGGAGTATGGAATAGGTGTGTGTGCTGGAGTGAGTGAAGGAATAGCGAGAGAAGGTGCATGTTTGTTTGTAAGTAGCAAATGGAAGGAATGTGTAAGAGAGTATGGGTCTGTGGGTTCAAGGATTGTGTGGGTGAGAATGAAAGTAGGAATACAAACGTGGGTGATTGTATGCGTGTATGCCCCGACAGAGGATATACTTGAAAGAAAGAAAGAGGAGTTCTGGATGAATGTGGAGGCGTGCCTGGAGAAGTTTGACAAGAACGAAAGAATATTTCTGATTGGGGATATGAATGGTAAGGTGGGTGATAGGAAAGTTGAGGGAGTGGTGGGAGGGTGGGGGGTACCATCAGAGGTGAATGGGAATGGTAGTGCACTTGTGGACGTATGTGTGGGGAGGAGGCTGTGGATAGCCAACACCTTCTTCCGACACAGAATGATCCACAGGTACACGTGGAAACGGATGTTGACGATGAAGGATAAGACACTGGTGGAACGAAAGTCATTGATTGATTATGTATGTGTGGATGAACGAATGAAGAAATCTGTGATGGATGCTAGGGTGTATAGGGGTATTGGAGGGGGTCTGTCTGATCATTATGTAGTGGTAGCTAAGGTTAGGATACAAAAGAAGTGGGTGAGGAGAGCGGGAGGGAGGCGAGAGGAGGGTGGAATGGTGAGGAGAGTGGAGAGGTTGCAGGAGGAGGAAGTCAGGGAGGAGTACAGGAGAGCAGTGGAAAGACGACTAGGTGGGTTCGACCTGGAAGTTATGGAGGAAGTGGAGGAGATGAGCAAGGTGTTTAAGGATGAGATCTGTGCAGCATGTGAGGAGGTGTGTGGAGTGAGGAGAAGAGGGAGGGGAGTGAAAGGTACAGCATGGTGGACAGAAGAGGTAAGAATAGCTGTGGAAGAAAAGAAGAAAGCATATAGAGAGTGGTTGGGTAGTAGAGGGAATGAAGATTCCGAGAGACAGAAACGAGCGAGGTACGTGGAGAGTAAGAGGGTGGTGAAGAGAGTAGTGAAGGAAAGTAAGAGAAGAGTAGATGAGGAATTTGGAAGGAATCTGAGTGTAAAATGGAGGGAGAGTAAGAAACTGTTCTGGAAAGAAGTCAAGAAAGTTAGGGAAGGTAGCAAGGGAAACAGTAAGGGTGTGAAAGATAAGAATGGGAGAATGCTAGCCGAGAAGCAAGAGAGAGTCGAAAGATGGAGGGAGTACTTCAGTGAGTTGCTAAATGAAAGGAATGAAGAGCCAGCAAACATAGCTGGATATGGTATGGGAGGGAGAAGAAGAGAAGTAGTGGAGGAGGAGGTGGGGATCAGGAGGTCAGAAGTGTGGGAAGCCATGAAAAGAGTGAAGTTGGGGAAAGCACCAGGAACAGATGGAGTGTGTGGGGAAATGTTGAGGTATAGTGGTGAGATAGTGATAGAATGGGTATGGAAAATGTGCAAACTAGCATGGGAGAAGGGGAGTGCACCCGATGACTGGAAGACTGGCATAATAGTCCCCCTATATAAGGGCAAAGGGGAAAGAGGAGTGTGTGGTAACCACCGAGGAATATGTCTTCTAAGCGTAGTAGGGAAGGTATACAGTAGGGTAGTGATTGAGAGAGTGAGAGTGAGAACGGAGAAATGGATAGGCGACGAGCAGGGAGGCTTTAGGAAGGGAAGAGGATGTGTAGATCAGATTTTTACCCTGAATTGTGTTGTGGAGAAGTATCTGGAGAAGAAACAAAAGGTGTATGTTGCCTTTATGGACTTGGAGAAGGCCTATGACAGAGTGGATAGAGAAGGTTTGTGGAAAGTACTTAGAATATACGGAGTGGAGGGCAAGTTGCTGAAAGCAGTGAAGAGCATGTATGAGGGTGCAAAGGCGGCAGTACGTGTGGAGAGTGAGCAGAGCGAGTTCTTTGACCTGAATGTTGGTTTGAAACAGGGGTGTGTGATGTCCCCGTGGTTGTTTACTGTATATATGGATGGAGTTATGAAAGAAATACTATCAAGAGCAGTGGATGTTGGTGTATCGCTGAAAAGGGAGGGAATTGAGTGGAAGCTACCTATACTGCTGTTTGCGGATGATACAGTTCTGATGAGTGATAATGAATGGGAGTTGCAGGGTCTGGTAAATGAGTTTGGAACAGTGTTCGAAAAACGGAATTTGAAGGTAAATACGGGGAAGAGCAAGGTTATGGTCTTCGAAAGGGGTGAAGTCACAGAGTGTGAGGTGAAGCTGAACGGTCAGGCTATGGAGATCGTCAACTCTTTTAAGTATCTGGGCAGTGTGTTGAGTAAAGATGGGACTATGGATGAAGAGGTGCGGGAGAGGGTACAACAGGGGAAGAGGGTTGTAGGAACGCTAAAAGCAGTAACAAGAAATAGGGTGGTCAGTATGGAAGTGAAGAAGTCCTTGCATGACAGTGTGGTAATCCCGACACTGACTTACGGAAGCGAAGCATGGACGTTGGTTGAGAGACTCAGACCAAGAGTGAGAGCAGTGGAAATGAATTACTTAAGGAGTGCGTGCGGAATTACATGGAGGGATAGACAGACTAATGAGGAAGTAAGAAGGAGGTGTGGTGTGGAGGTGGATGTGCTGGAAAGTGTGAAAATGAACAACTTGAGATGGTTCGGCCATATGGAACGTATGGAAAGCGAGAGAATGACTAAGAGGGTGTACGAGAGCGAGGTGGAGGGACAGAGGGGGAGAGGTAGACCGAATATGAGGTGGAAGGATGGAGTGAGGAACTACATGAATGAAGGCGGTGCTGGTTGGGGGGAGGGGCGTCGACTGACTGGGGACAGAGGTGCATGGGAGCGGTTCGTTCGTGGCCACCCCTTCGGGGATCACGGCGTCAGGCAATAGATAGATAGATAGATAGATGCTGTATCACCTTTACAATTATTAAATTGGTCATGGTCAAATTTACTTTTTGTTCCTGCTATGAGAGACTTGACTCGTTTTTTCTCAGTTTTATACTTTGACTCTAGATCTCTGTTTTGTCTATCGTGTTTTAATGCAGCTTGTAGCTTATTCCTTTCGCTTATTGCGGTTTTAATGGTGTTGTTTATCCAAGGGGCATAGGGCCTTTTTATCTCCTTTGTCGTTATTGGAGCACATTTATCGAGACATTCTATAAATACAGTTGTAAATATTTCTACCTGTTTATCTACATCATCAGTATCCATTATCTTATTTAGGCTATCAGTTTTACCCATAATCAAGTCACAAAAATTATCTTTATCATAATTACTCATTTGTCTAAAAGTCTTAATTACGGGTTGACGTTTGGGTTTTCTAGCATTTACTTCCACCATAATTTTTTCGTGATCTCCAATTAAGTGTGATACAACATCTGCATAGTGTACTGTGTTAAGGTTATTAGTAATTATGACGTCTAATAGGGTGCTAGAGTGAGAAGTGATTCTTGTGGGTTTCTGAATAAGCTGATGGAGATGATTGGTAGTTATAATTTTACTAATCTTATTTGTACTAAAAAACAGGTCATCGTTTAAGTCTCCTAAAAGAAAAAAGGATTTTTTACGTAGACAAACAGACTTTAACACTTCTCGGATATAATCAAATGACGACACAGGAGCTTTGGGGTGACGATACATACAACCAATGAGAATTGTAGGTAACTTTCGAATTTGTACACTGAGCCAGATATCCTCTACTCCACTTTGTTGATCTATATTCATAGTTATTTTACTAGTTTGTAAATTATCTCTTACATATATACACACACCTCCTCCCCTACCATTATCATTTCGGTATATACTATAGCCATTAATATTTACAAAACTGTCTGGGATATTAGAAGAAAGCCATGTTTCACTAACACAGAGAATGTCCAAGTTTCGTTCATTGATCATCAATAATATTTCATCAAAATTTGCTAAGAGTGACTGAGCATTCAAATGTTCTATGGTTAAGTGATCCATGTGTTTTGGTAAAGTTCTTCCGGCAGTTTCTTCATGGCCTAGTTCCTATTTGCTATAATGATTACATAATCGGCTTTTGTGACCTAGTTTGTTACATGAAGAGCATCTTAATTTATAGTCGTATCTACAGTTAGCTTGTCTGTGATTATACTCGCCACAATTGTAGCACCCTCTTTGTGTGGAATACGGTATTTGTGGTCTTTCTCTAGTACCATTTGATGAGTGATAGTCATTTCTATTGTGCCTATCAGTATAGTGTCCTTGATTTGTGGGTCCTTCTCTATGGTTATATTCATGCCTATGCCTATGTGGATAATCCTGCCATGCACTAACTTCATATCTATTATTTCTAGGCACCTGGTTACTCTCTTGTATTTGTGAGTCAGTGTTATGATAACTATAAGGGAGAGTAACACCATGCTTGGTTTCATTCCAGTTAGAACAGAGACTAAAATTAGAACATTGTTTTTGCATAACTTCTAATAACCTTATAACTCCAAGCCTGTTTAGTGTCATACCCTTGGTATTCCCTTCCGAGTAAAAGCAGAGTTCATCGATATCTCCAGTACCGAGTCTGAAAGCAAGTTCTGGTTTTATTATTCTTATATCATTTGCATTACTCCAATTTAGGATATGCTCATTTAGATCGTTTATTCTAGCGTGTAAAATATCTTGCTCCAGGCTAGGTACAATTTGACAACTGAATATTTGCATTGCTTCATTCTTGTCTTTCAGTTCTCTTATTAGGTAACCAATATTGTCTAGTACTACTTCAGGTGATTTGTCTTCCAATAAGTCATAAAAACCACAGTAAATAATACATGTATCTGGTATCCAGTTTAGCTTCTCTGCTACCCAGCATTTCATTAAATCAACATTTGCATTTAGTATTGTTCTAACTGAGCATTTACTGTTGAGATCTGAAGTAAGTATTTCGCTGAAGTTGGTGTCTCCCAGGAGTAGAGTCCTATTTGTGCGCTGTGACGAACCTCCATTGTCAACGTTGCTCCTGTTTTCAGGGACGTCTCGGTCCCCTTGGTAGTGAACCTCCAACTCGGTGATTCGTTGATGTAGTCGCTCCATTGCCTCTTTACCACGGTCCTGTTGTCCTGATGAATTTTCTGTTGGTGGGTGTTGCTCTTCAGTCAGGATCCGTTGTTCCATAGCAGAGACTCGACCTGCTAGTTGTCTCATTCCTTCCTCTCTGGTCCGGAACTGTTCTTCTACAGCATTGATTCGATCAGTGATTCGTTTTTCCATTTCCTTCTCCATGGCTTGAATGGTGGTTTGGTCTGAGAGTCGTAACTCCTCACTTGGCGTTGATATAACTGCTACAACCTCCGTATTTGGTTCGAATTGTTGTCGGCCGTTTCCTGCTTCAATGGCCAAAATTCGCTCATTCAACACTTGTAATGTAGAGTTGATATTCTTTATTTCACTTCGAAGCTTTTCTATTTCCAAGTCCTTTTCTTCAATAATTGTCTTGTCTTTTTCAGCTTTATTTGAAGTAGAAATGGTCACTTCATTCTTTTCTAATATCATATTTATTAGTTGTCCTTTAGTAACCCAAATTTGTGATATTCCCAACTTGCGACACTTTTTTTGGAGTACAGTCTTGGTGTAGTTATCATTAAGATCATTCCAGGTAAGATTAGCCGTCGGGATCTCATTTAAATTGGGTTCACTTTGATTAGTTTCACTACACGTACCGTTGTCAACATCAGTGGGTAATGGTGCAGTAAGCGTTTCTAGGGGTTGATTGGCTGCCATGATGGCGGTGCACACATTTAAATAAACAGATAGTCAGCACCGAGCACAGGAAGGTCACAGTAGGTCCTCTCACCACCCACCCTGCGTGTGTAGTGACGGTGGTGGTGTCTGGTGGAAAGTGGCGGGAAACAGTAGGGGTAGCCAGCACAACAACACAGTAGGTCCTCTCACCACCCACCCGGTCCGACGCTATCCTCTGACACAGTAACCGGAACGTCCACTCAGTCACCGCCGATGTTCTGCAGTCACTATCCCTCCACCACGCTGTCATCTCCGTCTTTCTGCCATAGTCCAGAGTCAGTTGGCCTCATCCTTAAATGCAGCAATATGCCTCGAGCCGACAACGAGACGTCCGCTCACTTCCGTGTTTAACTCCGCACTCCTTATGAAGTAGGAGTGTTCATCCGTGTGGTCCCTGTAGACAACACTCACTCCCACAGTAGTCGTTCGGTATCAGGCACTTGCAAGAGGCGGGTGAGTTTGTTTACATCCGCCGCTAGTGTAGCCTCGGCGAATCGCGATGGGGAAAATGAGGTTTGTGCCCCCACCTCAACATATTCTGTATCCCACGGCAGGTACAGTACACTCTTATCGGGCACAGATTATTGTTGGTATTATTATTGTGATAATATTTAATACACAGGTAGCGCAGTAAGACACCCACAACAGCCCGCAACGTCAAGTATATAAGATCACTCGTATGGTCGGCTCCACAGATGGTGTTTACTATACCACACTAAACAGTTAGTTAGTTAGTTAAAGTAGGACTTCAGAGGCTATCAACCCTATTGGATTATTGAGCCACCATACTTAAAGGTCAATAATAACATCAGGACTGGAGCCCTTTTTCGAGAACTCCACTCCCTTCCACAGTAAACAAGCAACTAAAAAAGGGTGAGATGAGACCGATAAAAGCAGAGTTTAAATCTAGGTCAGTGGTTGAAGCATTAACCATTGTAAGCTGGAGGCTAAATAGTTGTACTGGAATGAAACATATTAGGGTGAAAAAGGACTTAAGCATAGAGGAAAGGGAAAAGTTGAGAGAAGTTCAAGCAAGGGCTGACGATGAAAATCGAAAATTGTCAGATGAGGAGAAAAGGATTTTTTTTTGGAGAGTAAAGGAAGGGAAACTAAAGAAGTGGTACACTCAGAGTCAGAAAGAACGGAAAATACGAGGAGAAATGAACAAGGAGACAGTGAGTCAGGTAGTGGATCAAATCGGGGACAAGGAGATAGTGAGGGAGGAGCAGGAGATAGAGACAGTGAGTCAGGTAGTGGATCAAACCGAAGACAGAGAGATGGTGAGGGAGGAGCAGGGGATGGAGACGGTGAGTCAGGTAGTGGATCAGCCCGAGGACGGAGAGATGGTGAGGGAGGGGCGGGAGATTGTGGAGGGGGGGGGGGGGGGGGAGGAGAATAGAACTAGCACGGAATGTGGAGGTAGGTCAGGGAGGGGATGGAAGAGGAGGTGAACCTGATGGGAGGCAGGGAGGGAAGAGAAACAAGGAGGAGGATTCCAATATACTGTGCTACTACACTAATATAGATGGAATAAACAGTAAAAAGGTAGAATTGGATGATATATTAAGAAAGGATCAACCACAGATAGTCTGTTTGACGGAGACAAAGCTGAACCAGGACTTTGACAGCAATATAGTGTTTAGTGAAGGATATAATATATGGAGATATGATAGAAAGGGAAAAAGGGGAGGTGGAGTGGCAGTATTAGTTAAGAACCCTATGACAGCAAAGCAAGTGGAGTTAAATAATGGCAGTTGAACTCAATGATATAGAAGGAAAAAAGCTAGACATAGCAGTAGCTTACATGCCACCAAAGACCAGAGCATGGAGGGAGTTGGAGTTTGAGGAGATGGTCGAGGATATGATTCAGTCGTTGAGAAGATTGCTTTTAAGGAAGAATCGATTGATCTTGGTAGGAGATTTCAACTGTAGTGAGGTTGATTGGGAATCAGGAGATGCAGGGCCAAATCAGAGATCTTGGGGAAGTCGGCTAGTGGAGTTGGTTACGGAAAATGTACTTGCACAACATGTGAAGGAAAATACAAGAATGAGGGGTAATAACGAACCTTCTAAACTCGATCTGATTTTTACAAAGGATCCTCACGAAATTAGTGATATAAACTATCTATGTCCTGTAGGTAAAAGTGATCACCTATTACTAAAATGGAAGTTGACCTCGAGTAATGCCAATAGATTAGACAATAGCTACATAAATGACAGATTAAATTATAGTAAAGCTGATTATGTATCCTTGAAAAGATATTTAGAGGGAGTAGATTGGGATCTTATTTTGAAGGAACAGGACGTACAAGGTAAATATAGTAGATTCCTCGAAATTTATAGAGTAGGAACCAATCTGTTTGTCCCAAGATATAAAACTGGAAATTTTACTAAGCAGAAAGATTGGTTTAATTTGAAATGCAAAAGAGCTTTGGGTAGGCGTGATGCAGCTTGGGCTAGATTAAGAAGAAGGAACACTGAGAGTAATCGGAATAAATATAAACAGGAGAGGAATAGATATGTTAACATAATTAGGCAAGTTAAAATGAACTATGAGAAGAACATAGTAAATAAATGTGAAAGTGATCCTAGATTATTTTATAAATATATAAACAGTAAGTTGAAGGTAAAGAAACAAATTACTAAATTAAGAGTTGATGCTAGGACGTATGAAAATGTATCGGACATGTGCGAGGTAATGAATAACAAATTGGGGTCAGTTTTTACTAGAGAGGAAGGTTTTGACGAACCACAGGCGGGAGTACTGGAGAGTGGTCTTAGTAAGATTGAAATAACTAGAGATGAGCTGTTATCTGCGATGAGAGGACTTGAAGTAAGGAAAGCTATGGGACCGGATGAAGTGTCTGCCTGGGTTTTAAAGGAGTGTGCAGAGCAATTAGTGGAGCCAGTGAGGGACATAATTCAAGCTTCCTTAGATAAAGGACAGGTTCCTGTTGAATGGAAAAGAGCTAATATCATTCCGATATACAAGAATGGAAACCCTGAGGACCCTCTAAACTATAGACCAGTTTCACTTACTAGTATTGTATGCAAGATTTGTGAAAAGCTAATTAGGAAGAGATGGATGAAAATGTTGGAGAGAAAGAAGATAATAACCCCAAAGCAATTTGGATTCAGAGAAGGGACATCTTGTGTTACCAGTTTGCTATGTTATTACAGTAGGGTGATAGATGTACTCCAAGAAAGAGGCGGATGGGTGGACTGCGTCTACTTAGACCTTTCCAAAGCATTCGATAAGGTACCACATAAGAGATTGTTATCTAAGCTTGAGACGCTAGGATGTGTCAGGGGGAGTTTGCTGAAATGGATGGAGAGCTATTTAACAGATAGGGAAATGAGGACCAACATTAGAGGAACTTACTCATCGTGGCGGAAAGTTAAGAGTGGTGTGCCGCAGGGATCTGTGTTGGCACCTCTCATGTTCCTTATGTACGTGAATGACCTGCCGATAGGCATAAACTCTTACATGTCAATGTTTGCAGATGACGTAAAAATTATGAGACAAATAACAAATAAAAGTAGTTGTGAGGAGCTGCAAGGGGATTTAGATAAAATATACGAATGGAGCACCAAGTGGAAAATGAAATTTAATATAAGTAAATGCCATGTGTTAAATATGGGAAGAAGTGTGAATAGACCAAATTGGGAGTACAGGATGGGAGATAATATAATTAGCAAGGCTGAAAAAGAAAAGGATTTAGGGTTGATTATACAAGATAATTTGTCGCCAGAGAAACATATTAACAAGCTCTTTAGCGGAATGTATGCAATGGCCGGGAATATGAAAGTTGCTCTGAACTACTTGGATGAGACCATGGTAGCGAAAATTATGAAGAGTATGATTAGACCAAGATTGGAGTATGCAGCAGTGGTGTGGTCCCCGCATCTAAAGAAGCATATTCACAAGTTAGAAAGAATCCAGAGAGCAGTTACTAGATTGGTTCCAAGTCTCAGAGAGCTGCCATATGAAGGGAGGCTAGACAAATTAAATCTACCGAGTCTAAAAGAGAGGAGAGAGAGGGGAGACATGATAATGATGTACAAATGCACCCGGGGGCTGGAGAGGCTGGATAGGGAGGATATATTAATTATGGATACAGGAATAACTAGAGGCCACAGCTACAAAGTAAAAAGACCTACCTGCAAGAACGATATCAGGAAGTTTAGCTTCCCCTATAGATGTATTGACAAATGGAATGGGCTGGAGGAGGAGGTGGTAGGGGCAAGGAATATCCATATTTTCAAGAAAAAATTGGATAAAAAGTAGACTGAGAGACGGGACAACACGAGCTTAGCTCAACTTCTGTAAACTACAATTAGGTAAATACAATTAGGTAAATACTAACGCCCGAGGGGGAAACATCACCATCCCCCTCTTCCAGCGACACGTCAGCTCCTGAGAAAGGGGACCCCGAAACCACGCTATACTCCACCGAGTCAAGAAAGGAAAAGCTGAAAGGAACAGACATTTACGTCAACGAAGATCTGTGCCCCACCACCCTGGAAATCCGTCGAAATCAGCTTGGTTCCCTTAACGAAGCGAGGAGAAGCGGTAAAACAGCCTTTTTCAACTACCGAACACTCATTGTGAGAGAACCTCGTGGAGGGATAGGAGCCAGACGACAACACTACATCTCTCCCCGCCAAACCACCACCACCACTCCTCCACCCCATAGCCGGACCACCACTCCACTACCACCAATTCGACCCTCCCCCCCAACGCTCTGCCGCCTCCCCACCACCACTTCGCCAATCCACCACTGTTTCACCCCACCACCAGCCCCTACCCACCTCACCCCTACCCTCTCCCAGGATCTCCAGCACCCCACAACCCAGTGAGCGACCACCTACCTCTAATTCAAGCAGAACTCCGCCCCCGAAAATCCGAGCCTCCACTGCCAGGTTACACCAGGAAGATGTCCTACGTGGTGCCAGCCCCCAGACCAGCACCGGGGGCTCGAGCTTGGACCTGCCTCAACGTCTTCAGGGAGAGGTTGAACCTGAGCAGTTGGGGGAAGCTGACCACTCAACCCCCTCAGCACCTCAGCACCACCAGCGACATAGGAAACAACCAACTAGATTCCCAAACAAGAAATAATTATATAGTTTCACACATAGTTAACCTTTCAAGATGGACGACATCTTACCTTTTTCACATCTAAATGATGAAGATTTGTTATTACACATCAACCAAAATGTGTATAATCCCAACAGTGAAAATATCCCTTTAAACACACTAGATAAATTAATCTTTAACCCTTTTAGCTTCAATGATGACGCTTACAATGCCGATGTAGACCCTGACAACTATTTATTAAGTTCTCTAAATTATAAAAACCCATTATGTAATTATGTTTTCCCTCATAGCTTTGAAGAACAGTATCATAAAATTCCCAGATCTAACTTTTCTCTCCTAAGCTATAACATAAATAGTATACCACTGCATTTTGATGATTTCATTGAGCAATGTCTGAACCCAATTTCGATTAAGTTTGATGTGATAGGCTTATGTGAAACGAAACTAACATCTGATATACAGCACTTATATGATATTCCTAATTACACAAAATTCAATAACAATTTCACACGAACCAGTGGGGGAGTGTCCTTGTACCTTAAAACAGGCTACAAATACATAGTAAGAGACGACTTAACAATTCAACATAATAGTATAGAGACATTATTTATCGAAATATGTAACACCAACTCGGACAACATAATAGTAGGCATAATATATAGAAGGCCACACACTGATTTCAGATATTTTCATGACAAATTTAATGACATAATCTCAGTAATAAGTGATGAGAGGAAAAAATGTTACCTTACCGGGGACTTTAACCCCTCCAACCCGGATGACCTCATATACGCCCATAACATACTCGGCCCGCGCAACCCGGATGGCCTCATGTACGCCCCTTGCTTTCGTGCTTGATTTTCGAAAGCCGCGCGCACATTTTGTGATGATTGGGCGGTAGGTGGCGCCACCCGGCGTCAACGACGCCACAACAACAGTATCTACCCCGACGCCATCATGGACAGTACACCAAATAGTGATTCCGCCGTGTCCGACATCGTGCTTCCTACGACGCCCTTGATAGTGCGTCGTGCCTTACCCCGACGCCATCGCCTAAATGTGTTATCTCCCGGAGGTATTGAGACGACTTTGAGACTTTATGAGAAAGCTGATGCCAAGCATAAGATTGATGAAGAAGTGAGTGACCACTCGAGTAATTATAAGTCGAGTGATTATGGCCATGAGAGTGATAAAGAACAATTCCTGGGATTTGCGAAAGAATTTGAGAGTGATGAGAGTGATGAAGGTGATGTACGTGATGTACCAGTTGTTGAGGAAGCTGGTTTACCTCAAGAAAGTGAACTTGCGAGAGTGAGTGAGTGGGAGAGTTCAAGGTCACAAACAAAATTTCGCATAAGTGACACGACTCCAAGCCCTTCCCCAGGTAAATCGCCTTTCAAGCTCCATTTCTACAAGTTAAAAATACTTGAAAAGGTGGCCGCGGCAGCTAGGGAACAAGCTAAAATAGTTGGTGAGGATGAGGCTGTGAGTGAGGGTCAGCGTGGTGACCCTTCTCGACCGCCATTGTCTCCCTTATCTACCCACGCCACCCAAGATGACCCGGATGCCCCGCATTCTTCCCCACCACCCCCACCATTGCCAAGGGTTGAGGACCCCCCACTTTCGGCCTATTTGCCTCCTAGGTCCCCCGACAGGAGACATACTGCTGCCGAAAAGGGGAAAGGTAGAAAATATACCAAGAAAATGAAGAAAAGTAAGAGAGTTTTGTTTGAGGCTCCCGCGGCGGCGTCCACCCCTGCCGGCCCCAGCCATACGTCCCCGCAACTTTCCCCACGGTCCTCCCCACCTCTCCCGCCTTCAACATGTCTTCCTGCAGAAGTATTTGAGGTCGCATCACCAATACCTGGGCCTAGTGAAACGGAATCATTGCTTTCTGTGACTCGTCGCAGGCCAAGGAGCCCGGGACCTCTGGAGGACACAGCCTCACCTGTCACTCCTTCCCCACCTCGCCCACCCGCACGCCGCCCACGCATCACTGGTTCCCCGCCAGATTATGTGGGGGCCACTGATGATGAAGGGCACCGCTCTGAAGACTCTGGCCATGATTACATAGGTCCACCGTCAGGGCAAGATGACCACTCTGACGATGACGATGACTATATGGACATCGACGACCCTCGACCCACCCGCTTGGCCCGGCTTCGTGCTGCCCGTCTTTCTGCCCGCCGCCCTGGCCGCCGCCCTGACCGACGCCCTCGCCGCCGCCCTAGGGCGCGCGCCTCCCGAGTTGGCCGTGGGCGTACTGGGCTACCAGTTGGAGCTCCTCGTCAGCGTAGACAAGACCCATTCTACGTTTTTCAATGGCAGGACGTAGTTGATGGGGATGGATACAACCCTGATGTGCCAGCTTTTGATGAGGCACTGGAGGGTTCAGGCATTACCCCCAATTTTCCTGCAGGCCCCAATGCTCCACCACACGAACTATTTGAGGCATTCTTTGATGAGGAGGTGGTAGGCTATGTTGTCAAAGAGACAAACAAGCAGCACCAATTCCAGGTACACTTTTTGGGCAAGGTGACCAAGGGCCATATGAGGAAGTGGACCCCAGTGACTCATAAAGAATTCATGGTGTTCCTGGCACTCACCATGCTAATGCCTCATGTCAGGAAGCATAGGTTGCCTGACTATTGGATCACCAATGATCTGATTTCAACCCCTGCCTTCGGGAAATATATGGCTCGCGACCGGTACCTTGATATCCTCGCAGCGCTCCATCTTGTCACCAACACCGACGTCCACCGCCCAGACAAGCTGTGGAAGATTAGGACGTTGTATGAGATGATGCGAGACCGCTTCACCTCCTACTTCAAGCCCTTCCGCAAGGTCGTCATTGACGAGTCTCTTGTGCTGTTCCGGGGAAAACTCAGCTTCCGGCAGTACATCCCCTCCAAAAGACATCGCTTTGGCATAAAATTCTTTGTGCTGTGCGACTGCACAACTGGCTATGTCCTGGACTTCCTGGTGTACAGCGGGAAGGAAGGGGACGTGCTTGTGGACCCCCTCATTGGATTTGGCGGAGCAGTGGTGCAAGCCATGATGGACCGCTACTTCCATAAGAATCACGTCCTCTACACGGACAACTATTACACGTCCCCCACTCTCTCACAGTACCTGCATGAGCGCAAGACAGGGACTGTAGGCACAGTACGAGGGAAAAGGAAGGGCATGCCAACTTTCCCTGCAAAGACCAAAAAAGGTGATGTCTTCAGGAAGAAGTCGGGGCCCATTCTGGCTATCCACTGGCACGACCAGCGGAAGGTCAACCTCCTGACCACCATCCACAAGGGGGAAATGGTGGAGACTGGCAAGGTGGATCGCCGCACCCAGGCCAGGGTGACCAAGCCCGATACTGTCCTGGACTACAATGTCAACATGAGGCTGGTGGACAAGTCCGACATGCAGATAGGCTTCATTGACTGCCTGCGTACCTCGTGCAGATGGTACAAAAAGTTCTTTCTGCATATGGTGGACATGTCAATTCTGAATGCCTATAATATATACAGGCTTCGGAATGAGAACCCACCCCTGAAGTTCAATAGCCTGCGGAGGTTCCAAAAGCAGGTGTTGACGGGGCTCCTGGAGAAGTATGCTACGCCACAGAGGGCAGTGGCACATCCTGGGCCCGCCGTTATCGACCGCTTGCAGTCTGCTCCATACCTGCTTAGGCACCAGCTTGGTTACTTTCCTCAGAATGCAGCAGGAAGAACAAATCAGAAGCGGTGCCATGTCTGCTACCACAGCAGGGTGAGGCCGCACCCAGGTAAAAAGTCAACCACGGAGTGTGTGGAGTGCAAGGTGGCACTCTGTGCTGTAGGGTGCTTCGCTGCTTACCACACCAAGCAGGAGTTCTAATAATCATACTGAAATTGCCAAATAAAATGACAATATGTACACTATAATTATATATAGGCAAAAAGTGGAAGAAAACCAATGTATTATAATAAAAAAGTCAAGTATTATGAGAAAATTGATACAAATACAATTCCACCATAATAATATGTGAAAGTGACACATATGTATATACCAAGTGACATTCATATGATTAGAACCTATAGAAATATATAAATCAGTGAAAAAAGACACAATAAATTGTATATAAAACGTTTACAAATCATATAACTAAGTGAAAGTGACACAAGACCTAAGATTTGATGGCCAAAGTATAATAAACACCTGTGATAATGAATAATCAGTGCCTAATACAACAATAACCTACCTCAATTACTAATAAAATGTACGGTATCGAGTGAAAATGAGCATTATCAGTGACACTCTCTAAAGCATATTTGTCAAAGTGAAAGTGACACAAGACCTAAGATTTGATGGCCAAAGTATAATAAACACCTGTGATAACGAATAATCAGTGCCTAATACAACAATAACCTACCTCAATTACTAATAAAATGTACGGTATCGAGTGAAAATGAGCATTATCAGTGACAGTGACACTCTCTAAAGCATATTTGTCAAAGTGAAAGTGACACAAGACCTAAGATTTGATGGCCAAAGTATAATAAACACCTGTGATAACGAATAATAAGTGCCTAATACAACAATAACCTACCTCAATTACTAATAAAATGTACGGTATCGAGTGAAAATTACCAATATCAGTGAAATTGATACCCTAATAAACATATTTTATATAATTGGCCTCAAAATAACTAGAAAATATCAAAACAAACATCACATTCTCAATATCAAACACTAAAATCGTCTAAGGGAGATAAATACTTTGGCGCGGCGAGCGGCTAGGTGCGTCGTAGCCAGGGCGGGCCGACGCTTTCGGACGCGTGAGGAAATTCCCGCATAAAAAAGCACTCGTCTTCCCGCGCTCACCATTATGCAACCAGAGGGGCTAGAGACCTCTACTAAACGCCATTCGACAGAGGAAGGTTTGTGGAACATTATTTTTTTTTATTCACAACATTACATGCAATATTCATTCTTTTACAGAGTAGTTAACATAGGTAAAAAATCCTCAAAACCCCCGGTACAGGAGTACAGTCATAAGCTATAGCCCCCGGGGCTGGAGGGTTAATCTTAACTTATTAAAATATAAAGATGACAACAAAGTAGCTGAATTTATCTCCACATGCTATTCTAAACTTGTTTTCAATACTATAAATAAGCCAACACGTGTAACTTCTACAACAGCAACAATAATAGATCACATTTGGTCAAACAATTTCACGCAAAATGTGTTCAGTAGAATTATATACAATAAATTAACTGATCATTTTCCAATCTTTACCATTTATGAATCTGAGATATGCGCATCTAATAATAGGGAAGAAGACCATACTTTTATAAGATATAGAAATTATAGTGAAAATAATCAAAATGAATTTAAGAAAGCCATAGAAGATGCGTCCTGGGAACTAGTTTATTTTTCCAATGACCCTAATGTTGTATATAATAATTTTATGACAATATTTAATGCTTGTTTTAACAGATATTTTCCAATAATTACAAAACGAATAAATAACGCATACCTAGATAAGCAGTATATAACCCCAGAATTAAAAATCATGATTAAACAGAAGAATAAACTAGCTAGGAAATATGCTATTAGGCCCATCACATTTGGAGAGGAGTTCCGTAGACTACGTAACCAGGTAACAGAAGCTTTAAGATCAGCTAAAAGAAACCATTATAAATCTAAACGCCAAGAATCTGCTGGTAATGCTAAAAAGGTTTGGAACATAATTAATTCTGTTCTTGCAAGGAAAACTAAACATAAAATAAACAACACTTTCATTAATAAAAATACCGAGTTGACTAAACCTAGTGATATTGTGGAACACTTTAACTCATATTTTATTGATGTCGGTAAAAAATTAGCAGAAAATATAGATACTTCAAACGTAGACTTTACATCCTACCTACAAAATAGACAAGTAATAATAATAATAATAATAAGCATGTTACTTATTTCTCATAAGCGCCAATTTTTCCGAAGAATTCACTAGCGCTCGAAAAGAGAAAGAAAAAAGAACAAAAATCAATGCATCAAAAGAAGGCTTATATACAACACACATTTAACAATCACTAGCAGTGGCAAAATAGCCTAAACTCTATAGCCATCTGTCATGACACCTCTCTCAAGATCATAGCTTCTCTCAAAGAGAAAAGTCTTAAGTTGTCTCTTGAAGCATTCAACAGAACTCAGTTGTCTCATGGACAGCGGCAACCTGTTATACAACCTCGGAGCCATGTAGGAGAATGACCTCTCAAAGAAAGAAGACTGCTGGAAAGCCCTTGGTTCATCAAGACGAAAAGGGTCATTGTCATGACGCACAACTACACCATGGTGTGCCGGTGGGCGCCTGAGCAGCTCCGCAAGGTACCTAGGCTCACCAAATTTGAGAACCTTAAAAGTCACCAAACACAACTTAAATTCTATTCTTGCTCTTACTGGCAGCCAGTGCAGTTCTATGTGAAGAGATGTAGTAGGAGTTCTAGGTGGAACACCAAAAATTAGTCTTGCGGCCCTGTTAACCCGGGAGCTGCGGGAAGACTCTTAAGAGTTCCCCCGGCGGACTGCGGGAAGACTCTCCTGAGTAAGTAAAATAAAAAATCAACTTTTGACATCAATTTTTTTTTGTTTTTTTATTTTTATTTATTTATTTTTTTTTTTTTTTTGGCCCCTGGGCCATGTAAAATCTCAGTCCTCTACCTCCCCTCCTTCCCCACTTTCCTCCTATCCCTCAGTTATCACCTATTTTCCCTATTATTCCCTTATTCTGAGGTATATTTTCGTGCTAACATTAGCGAGTTGCAAGCAGGGTGTTGTCATCACTGATAGCAATCGAGTGCAAGAGAGAGAGAGAGAGTATCGATCGACTGTGTCGCAGTGGCCTTGGGGAAAATTGGCGGGAAGGTAGCTTGCCTCACCCATACATTATACAACTCGCGGGCTATATCTCCGATTTTGACCATCCAAACGCTGTTTTCACTCGTTTTATTGTTGTTTCAGGTTAATACCTTTATAATCAACCCATAATAGGCGCATATGGATAATTATTAATGCTATTAATGGTACAATGAATATTTTAGTGACGAAAAACCTCAAATACGTCAGCACAGGGGGACGTTTTCAATTACCCCCGTGCGCACTTCAGAGGTTAAGAACAGACTGAACTTTCTTCAAAATATAATTTGGAAGACCCACCAACAGGGCATTGCAATAATCAACACGAGAGAAGACCAATGAGTGAACCAACGTCAGGAGGCAACGTCTGGTTATAAACGGCTTCACCAAATAGAGATTTCTGATGTGCAAGTAACAACTTTTAACTATCTGGTTTACATGCTCTTTGAAATCTAATCGGGAGTTCACATATACACCCAGATTTCGAACAGAATTGGCCGGTCGCAGCTGAGATCCACCCACATTGATGGAGAGGGCACCTACTATATCATCAGCTCTTCTATTTCCTCGGATGATGAGAATATCAGTTTTACCATCATTTAGTTTAAGTTTTCTCGCTCTCATCCACTTCTTGATATCAGACATCAACAATTCCATCTTACTCCGTATATCAACTATATTTGTGATTCTCACATAAATCTGGGTGTCATCTGCATAAAAGTGAAAGGTGACATTATGTGCACGAAGCAGAATAGACAAACTGCTAATATAAATTATAAATAGGATAGGACCTAAAACTGATCCCTGCGGAACACCATACTGCAGGGGTGTCGAGTCCGAGACCACTTGATTTACCATCACACTCTGGGATCTACCTGACAAGTACGACCCAAGAAGCAAGAGAGCGGAGTCACGCACACCACAATCATAAAGATCACTCAATAACAACTCGTGATCCACTGTGTCAAAAGCCGCAGAGAGATCAAGCAAGACCAATAGTGAGGCCACACCATTGCAAATGTTCTCAACTAGATCATTATGTACTCTAATCAATGCTGTTTCAGTTGAATGATGCTGTCGGTAAGCAGACTGAAAAATTGGGATAGTTTCATTCTGCTGAAGTAGTGGTTGTAATTGGTCAAGTATTGCACGCTCTAATATCTTTGATATGAAGGACAGGTTGGAGACAGGACGATAGTTCAACATGTTCTCAACATCAAGTCCAGGTTTCTTTAGAGTAGGTCGGAGTAGTGCATGCTTTTCAGAATGTGGGAAGCTACCTTCAGAGAAGCACTTATTAATTATTTTGGAAATAAACTCAACTGTGTGATCATAGACTCTTGGTAGCTTGGAAACATTTATGGGATCCAACGGGCAAAATGTTTTATTGAGGTTTCTTATGTAGGACGAGATCATGTCCACCTCTACTGAGTGAAAGGATGAGAGGACATTATTAGGAATGTGTCGGGGTTGGAGTACAACTGAAAGTTCTTCACCAACAGAAGCATCATCCAGTTCCTGTCTTATGTGAGTTATCTTGCCAGCAAAAAATGCCACAAAGTTGGCAGCCAACTCGGCATCGGGTACAGAAGGTCTTAAGCTGACTCTTGTTTTTCCAAGTAAACTGTTTACAATTGAAGCCAACCTCCTCTGGTCGTTACCACACGAGTCAACTTTTCCCTGATAATACACTTTCTTTTCATCTTTGATTTTGTGGACCACAGCTCTTCTGGCTGACAGATATTGCAACCATGTAGAGTCTGTTTTATTTTTCCGCCATTCACGTTCAGCTCTTCTACGCGCTCTTCTAAGAAATTTAACTCGAGTGCTATACCAGGGCGAATCATCTCGTACTATGATTTTCTTCTCTACTTCTGGACAGTGATGATCGAACACTAATTTAAGTGCATTTCCATGTACCTCCACCAGCTCATCTGAAGTAAGGTTGGAAGTATCAATACTTCCCAAGTACTGTTTTACTTCACTGCTAGCCAAATTTAGGTCTGCATTTTTATAATTTCTAAATCTGATTACTTTTTCATGTGTGAGTGGCTTAGGGAAATCAAAGCTGAAAGTAATCAAAGCATGATCAGAGGTATTAGGGTCAGCATTCTCAACATCAACATCCAGAACACCACCACAACCCACAGGAGAGAAAACCAAGTCAAGGGTGTGTCCTAAGATATGAGTTGGGTGGGACACATGGTTTACAAAATTGTTCTGATCAGTCAACTCAAGGAACTCAGGAGAGAATGGCTTCAGATGAGGGCTGTCAACCCAGTAATTAAAATCTCCACATATCAAAAGTCTCCCGGTTTTAGCAGAAAATTCCTCGAGAAACTGCCCAAACTCCTCCATAAAACCCCTATCTGTGCCACGATGGCCAGGCCTATAGACAACTGCTATTCTTAGAATTTGTTGATGGAGTTTTATTTCCACTTCCAACAGTTCATAATAAAGAGGGGCTGGGTTATGGCTTATTTGCAAGATATTCACCAGAGATGTGGAGTAGACAACTGCCACTCCACCACCCGGATGATCTCCCCTAGGCCTAGGAACATTTATTATGGAATGGGTTTTAGGCAATGCCGCCTGGATAATATTCAGATCTGACTCGAACAACCAGGTCTCAGTGAGACATAATACATCAAGGTTACGTTCATCCAAGATCTCGCAAATATGATCCATTTTGTTACGCAAGGAACGAACATTCAACAGACCCAGTTTCAACCGGCTCCCATGTGCATTTTTCAGTTTTTTGAACCTACAAAATTGGTGTTCTCAATAACTTTATTTCTCTGAGCTGTCATTAAAGGACAATTTCTACTTGAGGCGAAATGATTTGGCGGCTCCGTAACTGATGTGGAGCTCATACAATTTATACATTTGGGGGAAGTCTTGTTGGTGCAGTCTTTTGAGTTATGAGTACCGCCTGAGTAACGCCTTTTTCCATGTCTCCCGTCACAAGCGATGAAATAATCAATACAGTAAAACAACTACGAGACTCCTCTCCTGGTTATGATGAAATACCAATGAAAGTTTTAAGGTTTGTTATTACAGCTTTGTCTCCAGTTATAGGATATCTTTGTAACATGTCATTTTCCAGTGGTGTTTTTCCCGATTGCCTTAAAATTGCAAAAGTTACTCCTATATATAAATCCGGAGATAGTTCAATCTTTAATAATTACCGTCCTGTGTCTGTACTCCCAGCTATGAGTAAAATCCTAGAAAAAATTATGCATACAAGGATTACAGAGTTTTGTTCAACTAACAATATTATTAATGAGGTTCAGCATGGGTTTAGAAAAGGATGTTCAACAGAGTCAGCTTTATCATTATTTACTAACGATATCCTCAAATCTTTTGATGACAAGCATTTTACAGTTGGTATATTTTTAGATCTATCCAAAGCATTCGATACTGTTGACCATCAAATCCTCCTAAAGAAACTCGAACATTATGGCATTAGAGGTACCATTAGCAAATGGTTTCACTCTTATCTAACTAATCGAAAACAGTATGTACAATATAAGGACAATTCATCTAATATGCAAATAATATCCTACGGAGTACCACAAGGTTCTATACTGGGTCCATTGTTGTTCATTTTATTTATTAATGATATTGTAAACTCAAGTATGTTATTTAAATATATATTATTTGCTGATGACAGTACTCTGTACGCCAGTCACCGGGACTTGCGCTCTCTTATTGTTTCTATAAACAATGAACTTAAGAATGTACATAATTGGATAACTACCAATAAACTTACACTAAATATTAATAAAACTAACTTTATAGTCTTTCACAGAAACAAAAACGTTCCAAATGATATGCAACCAATTAATTTGGTAATCAATCAGTGAGAGAAGTGGAGAGCGTTAAGTTTCTGGGGATAACGGTGGACAGAAAACTGTCTTGGAACTTACACATAAAGGACGTAACAAATAAACTAAATAAACAATGTGGTATACTGTACTTAACACGCCAATGTCTTGACTTAAATGCCCTAAAGCTTTTATATTATTCAGTAATTTATCCATTTCTCTTATACTGTCATACAGTATGGGGAGCGACGGGTAAAAGTAAATTACAACCTGTTGAAGTTGCACAAAGAAAAGTTATACGAACAATTACATTTAGATCCAAATATGCTCACACCAATGAATTATTTCGACAACTTAATCTCTTAAAATTTGAAGATATTAACATATTTTGCAGTGCTATCCTTGTATACAAAGCATTAAATGGCTATAACAATGTGGAATTATTTAGACATCGTGAAAATGAAAGGTATGCATTAAGAAATATAAATTCTTTAAATATTCCCCTAATGACCTCTAGACAATCCCAGACATCAATAAAATACCATGGTGCGAAAGTTTGGAATCAGTTGTCTCCTGACTTACAAAATAAACCCACTCTGCCTAGTTTCAAAATATCACTCAAATCTTCACTAATGTCTAAATATTAATCTTACTTAACATTTGACAATAAAACTGCCACAACCCTAATTTACAATCACCTTTATATCGGAAACAAATTAAGATACTGTTCTGGTGTTGATCAATATGTAGGTACCGTACTGTATATAAGGCTGGGGTTTGCTCTACCCACAGCGGTCTGGGTGGGGGGTGGTTCGGGGTGGTGGCTAGGTAATTATACCTGGCCACTGTTCCGAATCCCTTCTTGCTGTGGCTGCGGGGCTGGGGCTGTGCCTCATTAGCTATAATTATATAATATTATATGTTTTAATAATCTTACTGTATGTAAAATAACCATCGAGTTGTATTCAAGGTGCCTTTAACCTCTGAAGTGCGCACGGGGGTAAATGAAAACCTCCCCCTGTGCTGACGTATTTGAGGTTTTTCGTCACTAAAATATTCATTGTACCATTAATAGCATTAATAATTATCCATATGCGCCTATTATGGGTTGATTATAAAGGTATTAACCTGAAACAACAATAAAACGAGTGAAAACAGCGTTTGGATGGTCAAAATCGGAGATATAGCCCGCGAGTTGTATAATCTATGGGTGAGGCAAACTCCTTTCCCGCCAATTTCCCCCAAGGCCACTGAGACACAGTCGATCGATACTCTCTCTCTCTCTCTTGCACTCGATGGCCATCAGTGATGACAACACCCTGCTTGCAACTCGCTAATGTTAGCACGAAAATATACCTCAGAATAAGGGAATAATAGGGAAAATAGGTGATAACTGAGGAATAGGAGGAAAGTGGGGAAGGAGGGGAGGTAGAGGACTGAGATTTTGCATGGCCCAGGGGCCAAAAAAATAAAAAAAAAAAAAAAAAAAAAAATAAAAAAAAAAAAAAAAATTCGATGTAAAAAGTTGATTTTTAGTTTTACTTACTCCAGAGAGTCTTCCCGCAGTCCGCCGGCCGAACTCTAAAGAGTCTTCCCGCAGTTCCCGGGTTAAGAGAGATTGTTCTCAAAAGGCGCAGCCATGATATTATTTTATTGTAAAATTAACATATATTGTATGTTTGATTGGCAAAATAAAAAAAAAAAAAAAAAAAAAAAAAAAATTAAATTAATTAAATTAAATTAAGAGGTGTACGACTAAGAGGGTGTACGAGAGCGAGGTGGAGGGACAGAGGGGGAGAGGTAGACCGAATATGAGGTGGAAGGATGGAGTGAGGAACTACATGAATGAAGGCGGTGCTGGTTGGGGGGAGGGGCGTCGACTGACTGGGGACAGAGGTGCATGGGGGCGGTTCGTTCGTGGCCACCCCTTCGGGGATCACGGCGTCAGGCAATAGATAGATAGATAGATAGAAATTAAGAGGTGGGGTACCCCCCTGGCCAGACGGTAAGTGAAGGTCAGGGATAGAAGAATGAGGAGGAGCAGGATGACGGGAGTGGGAAGGCTGGCCGGGTGAAAGGAGGTCAGAAGGAGCCGCGGGGGGAAACAGAGCAAGGATCCCCGGGGCTGAGAGAACAGGGCGGCCCGACACCGAGGCGGAGGAGGGAGGGACCTCCACCTTGGGACGAGACCGTGAAGGAAGAATAGGCACTGAAGCAGGTGAAGTAGGAGGAGGAGAAGCAACTACATCCTGGCAGACCCTCCTGGACAGTGTAGGAGGAGGGAGCAGAGGGCCAGCTACAGCATGAACCGCCGGGCGCGTAGAGGACAACGTAAGAGGACGTCGTCTGGGCTGGGGAAGCGGGCGGAAGGTAGTAGAGCCCCTATCCGTAGAGGCCAGGGGAGGGCGCACAGGGGCAGAGCCGCTAACCCCGGCCTCAGGGCGATAACCATGACGAGGGCGATGGGCGTCGTCAAGGCGATCAGGAGGACGACGAGGGGCAGTAGAGGACGGGCGACGAGGCGAGCGAGAGCGTGGACGGAGCTGGGGATCCTCCCGACGATGTGACGACCGGCCGCGGGACCCTGGGGAGAGGGCCAGGTGAACGGCCTTCAGTCGGGTCAGGGATACCCAGGGCGACGCGGATCCGGTCGTCAACAAAGGCCGGGGAACGGTGGCCCACAGTCCTAATGTGGTGGGAGACTACCGCCCACACCGACTGAAGGGAAGCAGAGGCCACTGCCGCCGCTGAGGAACCAGGGCTATGGTCCACCACATCCACCAGGTCCATACACGGGCCACACAGAGCAGGGAGGTAGGCAGTAGAGGACACACATTGCGAGTGGCGCAAGCAAGGCTCTCCAAGCACGGGGAGCCACAACCCTGGCGAAAGCAAGGCATCCTACCTGCAATGGAAGAACACACACCATAAGCAGCACGTTGACGGAGTAAGTGTAGAGAATGGCCAAGAAGAACCAGGGAATGAGCATGGGGAAACAGTAACACACATGCAAACCGGTATCCGTACTCACCCTAAACCGGGAGCATAGAGGTAGGTGAGTAGGGCGGGCGAGGCGGAAGAGCACGAGCAGAACCTGCAAAGATGGAGAAAGTGTTAACCACCACTCAACACCTTACATGCAGGGTCTATAGCACCAGTAAAGTGCACACACCAATATAGTTACAGGCAACAAGATGACATAAAACAGGTCAACAGTGAAAGCCAACTATTTCCGCAAATTTGCGGGCCTATTGAGGCATAACTGTACCGACACAACCCCCCCGCAAATTTGCGGGACCCCCCAGCGATCTACGCAAATTTGCGGGGAGCCGAAACGTCCCAGAGGACCGAATCGAGCTCCCGCAAATTTGCGGGACCGGCCGAGATGGTCCGGCGCCGAAAAAGCGAGAGGAGCGTCTAGGGAATACCAAAAAAGGCCACAAAAATGCGTCATCTCCTTATGAACTCCAAGCTTGGATGGCCATCAAGCTGAGCAGTGTCTTCCTTGATATATGATCCTAACTCAACCGGTAAAGGGAGAGGCAAGGAAGACACACCAGGGGAGAGGAGGCACATCCCCCAGGAACCACCCAACCCACAGAGATAGAGCAAAGCCCATGAGGAGAAGAGGGTTTAGCACAAACAGGGGCCCCCCTGGGGTACCCCTGGAGTGGGCAAAAGATGATGAAAGGATGGAGGTGAAACATGAAGGGAAAACAAAAACCAGTAAACGAAACTGGTGAGAAAAAGGGAGGCCTAGCCGTGAGCAGAGAATGTGTCAGGGGCGAAAAAAAACTGTGGTGTGAAGTAGGGGCCTCCCTGGGGTACCCCTGGAATATCACAAACCACCTGTCGCCCAGGCCCTTGAGACACAGTGAAGGCTCGAAAGGGGGGACTCGGGAATAACGCTATAATGCGGCCGACACAAACTCTACAAACAGCACCGCCACCATCGAAATCTCAGATTGTTTACCAAACGTTACACCTTAGGCTATGACAATATGAAAACTCATAGGGGCATAGCAATTCCTGAATGAGAAAATGAGCTAGGCTAAAATAAGCTAAAAGCTAAACTATGCCCAGACTAACAGGAAAAAGAATGTGAAAAGAGAAAGAATGAAAAACATACACGAGGAACGCCAGGCGCCCCCGTACCTTCGGTAGGCTATTTCCACACGCGTCTCCAGTTGACACACTTAGGAGCCCATTTACGTGTGCCCTAGATCACGTAACATCTGTCTAACAAAAAAAGAAGGCCAGATAAGCCGAAACGAACCCAAACAGGGTGAATTTGAAGGAGCACAACAAAAGCGGACTCAAGCAAATGGCGACGCGTGAAAAAATTATAACAAGAGAGGGTCGCTCATGCGCACGTTCGACAAGGATCTGCACATGACGGAACACGGGATGGGCCTTAAGCGGTAACTAAGGTAAACCCCTTTTTCTTCTCTTCTATGCTTTTTTCACCTTCGGTGGTAGTTTTGGTTAATGTACAACGTCTCCTAGAGCAAGATAAGGAGTAGACTCTAGACGTTTTCTTATTTAACCGCGGTTGGAATGACGACATAGCAGTCAAAATAGACAAGTCGTCATTGCAATTAGGTTAATAGCCTTGACGTTGGATTTTCCAAGACTACTAACAAGTTGTATATTTACTCTGAAAATGACTTACATCTGAGTGTTTTAACCCTCTCCGACATATTTACTATGATAATGACTTACATCTGAGTGTTTTAACCCTCTCCGACATATTTACTCTGAAAATGACTTACATCTGTGTGTTTTAACCCTCTCCGACATATTTACTATGATAATGACTTACATCTGAGTGTTTTAACCCTCTCCGACATATTTACTATGATAATGACTTACATCTGCGTGTTTTAACCCTCTCTGACATATTTACTCTGAAAATGACTTCCATCTGAGTGTTTTAACCCTCTCCGACATATTTACTATGATAATGACTTACATCTGAGTGTTTTAACCCTCTCCGACATATTTACTCTGAAAATGACTTACATCTGAGTGTTTTAACCCTCTCCGACATATTTACTCTGATAATGACTTACATCTGAGTGTTTTAACCCTCTCTGACATATTTACTCTGAAAATGACTTACATCTGAGTGTTTTAACCCTCTCCGACATATTTACTCTGATAATGACTTACATCTGAGTGTTTTAACCCTCTCCGACATATTTACTCTGATAATGACTTACATCTGAGTGTTTTAACCCTCTCCGACATATTTACTATGATAATGACTTACATCTGAGTGTTTTAACCCTCTGACATATTTACTCTGAAAATGACTTACATCTGAGTGTTTTAACCCTCTCCGACATATTTACTCTGAAAATGACTTACATCTGAGTGGTTTAACCCTCTCTGACATATTTACTATGATAATGACTTACATCTGAGTGTTTTAACCCTCTCCGACATATTTACTCTGATAATGACTTACATCAGAGTGTTTTAAGATCGTTGGATAACGGGTGACATAAAGTTTTGCGTGGATTGTAACTAATTTCAACTACTGATTAATGATGAAAACTACCTTAAACACCAAAGAAAAACCATGGGATAATTAGTGGTAGTTTGGGTTACATATCCCCGCACTTACGATCATGTTCCTGACTATTTTGACGGGGAAACAAAGGGTAAAGCTGACTGTAACAAGTGTCTCACCCATTGTTGAAGGAGTGATCGTGTCAAATTTAAGGTACAGTACGTTAGAGTCTGGACGCACGGAGCTTGAAGCAGTTTAAGTCATAGGATGAGGGAAAGACATTAAGGGAGAGAGATTGGGATACTGTTTTAAGACGTTTATCCCCATCCAGGTGTCAATTTCTTACTGGTGAGCGGTAGCGAGCCAGCATATTTTTTATTTTTGTTTGACAGCAAGCTAAATTTGTACATTTTTTAATAGAAAAATTTCTCCGGCGAAGCCGGATTTCTTCATATAATGCTGGCTCGCTATCGCTCGCCAGGAAGAAATCGACACCTAGATGGGGATAAACGTCTTAAAAATAGTTGGCTGAATGGGGCCAAATGGATACAAGCCAGAGAAAGAGAGAGAAAAGGACAGAAATAACAGGGAGCAGGTGACCCCCCTTAAGTCATAGGATGAGGGACAGACATTAAGGGAGAGAGATAGGGATACAGTAGGCTACTTAAGGACAAATTTATACTGGAGGGACTTTTTTCTGGATCCCTTTCTCCCTCATGTTTAGCCCCGTTGCTTTTGAGGTTTTAAGACGTTCGCCCCATTAGTTTGGCGATTTTAAGAACTTTCGCCCCATTTATGTCACTTTTAAGACTTGTCGTGCCATTTAGGTGTCAATCTTTTCCTGGCGAGCGATAGCGAGCCTGTAATTTAAGAGGAATCGACCTTCGGCCGGGACATTTTTCTACCGAAAAATGTACACATTTATTTTGAAAGGGGGTCAAGGGGGTCAAGGGGGTGTAATTTCAAGCTTGATGGAAGTCTATGAAACAAACTAAAAACCTCCCCTTAACTCCATCCTTCCACCTCTCACTCAGTCTACCTCACCCTCTCTGTCCATCCACCTCACTCTGTTGTTATCTGTGTTGCAGGTGAGGACCCAGTCAACGCCCCTCCTCCCATCCAGCACCACCTTCACTCCATCCTTCCACCTCTCACTCAGTCTACCTCACCCTCTCGTACACTTTCTTAAGCCGGTATCACACGAGCGCTTTTTCCCTCAACATTCATCCTCAACACTGGTCTGGCAGCTTATGAGGTCAACGTTTACAGTATTTCTGTCGCCTAAATTCATGTATCATCAGTCTAGTTTCCGATACCAGTGCAAAATATTCCAGAAATGTTGCCAGAAATATGTTGATCGTGGAATGTTGACCATAAATGCTCTCGTTGCAGGTTGTTGGTGAGGACCCGTGTTTCTCAGTAAGTGAGGTGGTGTGTCAACAGTGCTTCGTGTTACTGGACCGTCTGGATGCTTACCAGGCCCGGGCTGCCGAGATCCACACACATCTCTCCACCAGGTACGTTATTAAGGGCAGGTTTTTAGTTTGTTCCCTAGACCTCCATCAAGGTTAACATTACAGCCCCTAGACCCCCTTTCAAGATAAATGTGTACATTTTTCGGTAGAAAAATGTCCCGGCCAAAGGCTGGTTCCTCTTGAAGTACAGGCTCGCTATCGCTCGGCAGGAAAAATTTGACGCCTAAATGGCACGAAAATTCTTAAAAATTACAGAAATGCGGTGAAAGTTGTTAAAATCACCAAACTAATGGGGCGAACGTCTTAAAATCTCTAAAGCAATGGGGCTAAACATGAGGGAGAAAGGGGTCAAGAAAAAAATCCCTCAAGTGGAATTCTCCCCTTAAATCCCCCGATTGGGTGGCACTGCAAGGTGGGCTGCGGACGGTGGGGGCATTGGCCCAGGGGTGCAAGCCCGTGGGCTGGTGATCCCCTCCCCCGCTGCCCTCTCAGATGATGGATCTCACCTCACCCTGGCCCCCTCAGGGTCCCCAGCATCTGGTGCGGCTTCGATCAACCGGAGTGATCGGCCGGACACTCTGAGGAACAACAACAACAAGGCAGTTAAGGGGAGGCAGACCGTTTTTCTGGACCCCCTTCTCCCTCATGTTTAGCCCCACTAGTTTTGAGATTATAAGATGTTTGGCCCATTAGTTTGCTGATTTTAACACCTTTCGCCCCATTTCGTTGTAAATTTTAAGACCTTTCGTGCCATTTAGGTGTCGATTATTTCCTGGTGAGCGATAGCGAGCCTGCAATTTTAAGAGGAACCGGCCTTCGGGTGGAAAATTTTTCTACCGAAAAATGTACAAATTTATCTTGAAAGGAGGTCTAGGGTGTGTTTTTTTAAGCTTGATGGAGGTCTAGCGAGGAAACTAAAACATATATATGAATAAATAAATTAATAGACCAAACAAACGGTCTGCCTCCCCTTAACCCGGGAACTGCAGGAAGACTTAAGAGTTCCCCTGGCGGACTGCGGGAAGACTCTTAAGAGCAAGGCTTTTCAACACGTACCAAAACCGCGGGTTTATAGGCAGGCGGCTACAAATTGGTGTGGGTATAGTACTACATGTCAACTCTCGATACCACCCTGCCACACGCTCGCCCCGCACTCGTGGAAGCGCCACCGCGCCAGAACCCAAGCACTAGTCATGGAGCCCACACGTCCCTCATGCTCGCTCCCTGATGACACAACCAGCCCTCCTTCTGGTGGTGTCAGCCACTGTGGAAGGCAGAGGGTGGCTACCAGAAACCCTAGCTACCACTACGACACGCCCTACAGCTGGGAGGACGAAGCACCAGCACCAAAAGCACGTAAAACACGTGCAAGCAAGGCAATTGCACAGAGGTCATTGGCCTTTGGGGACACTGCCACCACGACCCAGGCCACTGCAACAACCACTACCACCACCACTGCCACCCCTGCCACCAGTACCAGCGACGCAGGAGGCCGCCCTAGGGATGCAGAACCTGTGGGGGCAGGCAAAATCAAAGGCACGGGCGTAGGGAAGAGAACCCGTACGCGTGCCACAGTGACCCTGCCACCACCACCACCACCACCAGCCGCCCCTGGCCCGGCTGCCCCTGCCGCCCCTTCCGCCCCTGCCGCCCCTGCTGCCGCTGCCCAAGGAAAAGGGAAGGGGAAGGGGAAGGGGAAAGGGAGAGGGAAAGCGACTGCTGTCCCTGCCGCCCCCTGCTGCCCCTGCCCAAGGAAAAGGGAAGGGGAAGGGGAAGGGGAAAGGGAGAGGGAAAGCGACTGCTGTCCCTGCCGGCCCTGCTGTCCCTGCTGTCCCTGCTGCCCCTGCCGGCCCTGCTGTCCCTGCCGCCCCTGCTGTCCCTGCTGCCCCTGCTGCCCCTGCCCAAGGAACAGGGAAAGGGAAAGGGAAAGGGGCGACAGGCACCACCATCATCTTGCCTGCCTCCAGGTCCACTGCACCACACACCACTGCCGCCCCTGCCGACGCCGCCCCTGCCGGCCCTTCTGCCCCTGCCCATAAGACGCCCCTACGTGCTAGAGTGAGCAGAAAAAATCTGACACCATTCAAGTACGCCGCCCTGCTGTTTGGTGGTGATTCGCAGGGCATTGGCAGCCCTGCGGGTTTCGACGACGACGCCCTAGCACGGGACCAAGGGTGGGGGGATTTGGGAGTGGACAGTGGAAGGGAGTCAGACGTCGGTGATGAAAATGAAAAAGGGCGTCTGTCTAGTGAAGAGGAGGGTGATGATGATGCTGTGTTGTATCGCGAACATGACAGCGATATTTCAGACGCAGAAGCAGACGGAGACAACATTCCGATCCCTGGCATGCCTTCGTTTGAGTGGTCTGACGGGGTCAATTTTGTGCCTGACGTGCCCCAGTTCAATCCTGGTACGTCAGGTACAACTGATGACTGGCCCTGTGACGAACACGCAAACGAAAGCGACTTCTTCCTCGCTTTTTTCGATTTTGAGGTAATGACTTACATCGTTGCCCAAACAAATGCCTACTACAGGTGGGTGTTTGGCAAATTGGACGTCATTTCTCCAAAAGCGAGAATACGAGGCTGGGTGCATACGACTGTGGAAGAATTCATGACGTTTTTTGCCTTGTTGTTCCTCATGCCTCTTTGCAAGAAGCATGTGTTGCAACACTACTGGAAGCACGACCCTCTCATCGCCACCCCAACTTTCAATAAGTTCATGACTCTTGACAGATTTTTGTTGCTGCTAAGATTTATGCACTTTGCAGACAACGAAAATCCTAACAGGATTGACAGGATATGGAAAGTTCGGGATGTGTTCACCATGTTGTTGGAGAGGTATAGGAAATACTTTTACCCCTTCCTCAATTTGGTGATTGATGAGTCGCTCGTGCTCTTCAAAGGACGTCTTGTTTTCAAGCAGTATATCCCCTTGAAAAGGCATAGGTTCGGAATCAAGCTCTTCGTTTTGTGTGACTGTGAAACTGGAATAGTGCTTGACATGATCGTGTATACAGGAACTGACATTGACGTACCGAAAGCCGCTCCCGGTGACCCCATGGGCATGTCAGGTGCCATCGTCAGGAAAATGTTGGCACCTTACCTGGGCAAAGGCCACATCATCTACACTGACAACTGGTATACTTCTCCTGCTCTCTGCCAGTTTCTTCATGACAACCAAACAGGGTCATGTGGGACTGTCAGAAAGACAAGAAAGCCTAAGTTCACAGGTGATGTCATTCCTCTGTCAGATGCCTCCTCCAGTGACACACCTTCTGAAGACGAACTGGCCCAGGAACACCGTGAGAGGCATGTCCGAAGAAGGCGACGAAAGGGGCAGAAGTACAAGCAACTTGAAAAGTCCGGGAAAGTGGTAGCCCTGAAGTGGAAGGACAAAAGAGACGTCCACCTGCTTTCCACAGTCC
The DNA here is from genome assembly GCA_037953745.1 of Lithodes maja. Taxonomy (NCBI): domain Eukaryota; kingdom Metazoa; phylum Arthropoda; class Malacostraca; order Decapoda; family Lithodidae; genus Lithodes; species Lithodes maja. Next base: position 17,352 of record JBAKBP010011276.1, on the reverse strand, counting down.
ACACAGGCGCCCAGATGGACTATGGTAAAATCCACTACCGAACCAGGAAGTCCATCTATAAGCCCGACATGGTAGTGGACTACACAAAGAACATGCGCCTGGTGGACAAGTCTGACTGTCAACTGTCAGGCGTTGAGTGTCTAAGGAAGACTGTGAAGTGGTATCACAAGCTCTTCCTCCACCTAGTTGACATCACGATGCTCAACGCCTACAACTTGTGGTTGGTGAAGAGAGAGATGGCCCCAAACCATAAGCTAAAATTCCGGGAGTTTGTGTATAACGTTGCATATCAACTCCTGGAGAAGTATTGCACCACCACTCACAGACGTACGGCATGGCGTGGGGATCACGTCCCTGACCGCATCCAGCTGGGTGTGGAAAGACACTACCCAACCAACACCGAGCTGATTGGCACTCGTCACAGGCAGGTTACTCAGTTACTTGTTCGTCAAGGGGAATCCACGCAATGCGAGCTAAGCTCATTATTATCGCGCCTCCTTAACTGGGAATGTATTGCGTGAAATGCATGTTAAGTGTTTTATGTACTGTTGGAATGGCTGTGGATGTGTGTGTAGTCTGTATTTAGCCAATTGGCGACATTGGAAACGAAGGCTTAGGGTGGATCTGTATGGTACCATTCTCACTATAGACGGTACCGTCTCGCCCGATTGCTTAGGTAGCCATCAGCTTAGGTGAACCATATGATACCCATCTCGCCTTGTACAGGTGCAGTGCCACGTCTGCAGCTCCAGTGTCAGGAAACCCCATGTAACCAAAAGAGTCACCTCAATGTGCGCCGAGTGCAAAGTTGCACTCTGCTTGGGTGACTGCTTCAGGGACTACCACATGTATAAAAACTACTGAGTGCCACGCCCTGCCCCGCCCTGCCCTGGACTCGCGCCCTACCTTACCTGACCTGACCAAATTGATCACGCTACCTCATAATGTCACATATATATTATATAATGTATAAGTTCCAAAGATGTCCCTGTGATATAGCTTTTTACATTATATAATTGTATCTTTCATTATTTAGTTTATAAGTTTCAAAGATTTCCATGTAATATGCCTTCTTTTTTAGTATATCAATATATATGTTTGTTATAGCCAAAGTAATGTGTATATATTTTCTTACCTCAAATGAATTGTACCAAAATAAATGTTTCAATAAATCCTGTCAAACCTACTAAGATAATAAAATAAAACAATAACAAAACAAAAACAAAAACAAAACAAGGTCATGTCATTGTATTCTTACAATATGATATATTCTATAAATATTTCATATTGTTTGAATACAATGGCATAATCTTGTAAATTTTGTTTTTTATCAAAATTTATCTAAACAGTATAAAACCTTCCCCATAACCCCCTCCTGGATTCGATCCCACAACCCTAGCACACTTTGAGTTTTCCAGTCCGCGACCTTACCAACCATGCCACTGGAGCTCATACCAAATGTCACTCAAAACTTCGTGTCTACAATCGAAATGACAATATACAAAAAAAAAATGAATTATCCCACCAATTTACGTTTGTAAGTTGATGGGATTATCAATTATATCATGCAAAGGTTTATAAAAGTTTGTCTCTGTCAAGAATTAGTAATTATATAACTTTATTCTGTCAAAAATTGCCCAAACACTCAGCAAAATTGCCCCTCTCAGTGTGACTCCAGTCATTATCACACGGTCAAGCGGTCACTGGGTGACCCTTGCCGCTCCCTCCAGCCACAGCAGCTCTCTCTGGGAACAAAATTTGTATAAATACAATAATGGATAAAATACTCTTCACAAATACATTTGTATTGTATAATATTGTAAATAATAATGAATAATAACTGTGGGTGTCGAAAATTGCTCAACCATCTTTCTTATGTCTCGTCTACGCCCTTACGCGCGTATATTGGATTATACATAGTCATGACTGTCATACAAATACTTGCAGTAGGTCTCGAATATACATTTAGATTGCATATTACTTGGAAATAAATAAGTATAAGTTTCTCTGGTGGCAATCTACCCTTTCGCAAGTGTAAGGCGACACCAGTCTATATTTAGCTCTCTATCAAAAAAGGTTAACTGCCGATGTTTACATAGCTTACTCTGACTGTTCCTTTTACTTATATATTTTCTAGATCTCAAGTGACTGCGTCTCTAACGCAATCCAATCTACCAAGATTGGAAGCCAAAGCGTCACATTTTCCCCTTGCCCCTCAACTTTCTCTTCATAATTGCTGAGGGACACAGGGCCCTGGGTGGGGCTTTGGTTTCCCGGGCATTTCCGCACCCTCCTCAGCTCCCCGCCATGGAGTGGCTTCGGTTACCCAGGCTTTGTTGTGGTCGGCGGGGAGGGTTCTGTGGGGGCGCTCGGTTATGGCCTTGGCCTTGCTCGGGGCCTTGGGGCTGTTCGGCCAGGCAGCTTGGGGAACAACAACAACAACTGACCACCCTCGTTGCTGGTCTATAATATAGTACTTTATTTACAGTCAATGGCCTACATGTTTACTGACCACCCTCGTTGCTGGTCTATAATATAGTACTTTATTTACAGTCAATGGCCTACATGTTTACTGACCACCCTCGTTCCTGGTCTATAATATAGTACTTTATTTACAGTCAATGGCCTACATGTTTACTGACCACCCTCGTTCCTGGTCTATAATATAGTACTTTATTTACAATCAATGGCCTACATGTTTACTGACCACCCTCGTTGCTGGTCTATAATATAGTACTTTATTTACAGTCAATGGCCTACATGTTTCTGTGGTACTTCACATGTGTCTAAAATGCAATGTCTGCTTGCATAAAAATGCAATTCTGAAAGCCATTTATACGTACGACATACGCATGTCTCACTTTCTCTCTCTCTCCATTCCTGACTCATGTTATTGTAGACCTCTTGGTGGCAACGAACCCCAGACACCTGCTAGACATAAGTTTCAAAATACCAAGACATCCATACGCCTCGGGCGCCTCCACAATTATCACACAGCTGCATATGTTTCATGCTAGATCTCCCTGCCTTCACTCTCTCCACGAGACTCGCTCCCTGCCTCCCTCCCACCCACCCCCACCCACCCACCCACCCACCCACCCACCCTTTTAGGCTTCCGTCTGCTAGAAACTCATTGATAATGTGCGTAAATATCGCATGAATTGGTCTATATGCGGTATATATATTGATATATGGCACGTCTACATACGTACAAGTCGTATTATAGCATGACAGTGCTCTAAGTACGAGATATATGTAATATTATAGCGCAAACCACACTCTCAGCTCATAAATTGCCGCCAAACCTCCAACCCATCTTCATTCCCGCCTAAAAATTCATTGATAATTCCCTTATATATTGCAATTTTTGGTCACTATGAGGCATATTCATTGTTATATGGGTGGCCTACACACGTATACGTACTCTACATAGCCTAAAAGGGATAAAAAAAGGAGATATACGTGATATTACGCGGTAACCCACCCCCTCCTCCCTCAGGTTCTATCCCCTGGGCGCGTGAAAATTCGGCCGGGAAATCTCGCCGCTCGATGACAATCTAGCCGCGCGGTGCCATTCGCTCCACATTTTTCAACTACGGACCGTTTCCCCCCCTCCCCCCCCCCCCCAGACATTTTTTGGGGGGTAATAATAATAATAATAATAATAATAATAATAATAATAATAATATTTATTCAGTTAGCAATTTACAGAGTTGGTACCACATAGTTTGTTACAAATATGACATGTACCAGCCTTGCATAATTCCAACTAAGGATAGCCCAATAAGGCCGTTAGGCGTATTTCCATTGGGGTCAAATATATATATGGGCCGATGCACGCAAACATTCCCTACACGCTGATGTACTTTTTATCGAAATTGGCAATGGGTCCCAAAATCATCATACATGCGCACAGTATGACCCTGTAAAAAAAAACCTGTGTGCCGCGGAGAGGTGAACAACAACACCAACAACACCTTCACCATGGACTGTGGCATGGTCGGTAGCACGTCTGGCTCCTGAACAAAGGGTCGGCAGTTTGATCCCACCCCGTGCTATTGGTAGCCAGCAAGAGTTTCGGCAGCTCTGTAAAGCCAGTATCACACGAGAGCTTTTATAGTCAACATTCCATGATCAAAATTTTTCTGGCAACATTTCTGGAATATTTTGCCCTTATTTTTGTTTGACAGCAAGCTAAATTTGTACATTTTTCGATAGAAAAATTGGCTCCGGCGAAGCCGGATTTCTTCATATAATGCTGGCTCGCTATCGCTCGCCAGGAAGAAATCGACACCTACATGGTTTCGGTCCAAAAGACATAGAAGAGGCCATTTCCAACATGCCATCCCACTCGGCACCAGGCCCGGACTCATGGAATTCGATCCTAATGAAGAAATGTAAGGAAAACCTCTCAAAACCCCTGGCTATAATGTGGAGAAGGAGTCTAGACACTGGTGACATACCAGATAGCTTGAAAAACGCAATAATTGCCCCACTGCATAAAGGAGGGAGTAAAGCACTACCAAAAAACTACCGCCCGGTAGCTCTAACCTCTCACATCATTAAAGTTTTCGAGCGAGTCCTGCGAAGCAAAATTTCAACATTCATGGAGACAAATGAACTACGCAACACCGGTCAACATGGGTTCAGAGCGGGAAGATCATGTCTCTCACAACTTTTGGAACACTATGACAAAATTCTTAAAGCGCTAGAAGAAAAGAAAAACGTGGATGTCATTTACACCGATTTTGCTAAGGCATTTGATAAATGTGACCATGGTATAATAGCCCACAAACTGAAAGCATAAGGTATAACTGGGAAAATCGGACGGTGGATATACAATTTCCTCGTAAACCGAAAACAATCAGTAACAGTAAACCAAGTTACATCTGAGCCTTCGGATGTCAAAAGCTCAGTGCCCCAAGGAACAGTGCTAGCGCCCCTTCTGTTCCTCATACTAATTTGCGACATAGATACCAACACCAGACACAGTACGGTGTCGTCTTTTGCTGATGACACAAAATTAAGCAAGATAGTAAACACACAAGAGGACACGGGCCGACTGCAGGAAGACATGAATGTAGTGTTCCAGTGGACCAGGGAAAACAACATGCAATTCAATGAGGAAAAATTCCAATTAATACGGTACGGAGATAATAATGGTGTTAAAGAAATTACAAATTACTTAACAGAATCTAACCACATAATAGAATGGAAAGACAGTGTGAAAGACCTTGGGGTATTAATGTCTGAAAGTGTAGGTTTCAAAGTGCATAACCAGGTCAAAGTGGCGGCTGCGAAACGTCTTAACGGGTTGGATTCTGCGTACTTTTAAAACACGCGGTGAATTGCCTATGATAACGCTCTTCAAATCTCTAGTGCTACCGCGGCTTGAATACTGTAGCGTATTAACATCCCCATACAAAGCAGGTGAAATAAATGACGTAGAGAGTGTACAAAGAAATTTCACTTCGCATATAAGTTCGATAAAACATCTACACTATTGGGAGCGTTTAAGAGCACTGAATCTGTACTCACTGGAACGTAGAAGAGAACGTTACCTAATAATATACACGTGGAAAATCGCAGAGGGTTTAGTACCAAACCTACATACTCCGATAGTCATGAAATTCAGTGATAGGAGAAGCTGGGAATGCGAAATCCCCCGGATGAATAACAGGGATGCTATGGGCTCTCTGCGAGAGGGCTGGTTATCACACAGAGGCCCACGTCTCTTCAACAAACTCCCACGGCGAGTAAGAGACATGAGGGACATCTCGTTAGACAACTTCAAGAGAGCCCTAGATGTCGAACTGCAAAAAGTGCCAGACGAGCCCATCCTCGCAAGGGAGCGAGCTGTCGCTTCAAACAGTCTACTGCACCAAATCACCACCCATAACGAGGGGCGTCGCGCTCCTTGGTGCCGCTAGAAGAGTGGCGAACACATCAAAAGGTATCAAAAGGTAAAGGTATGGGGATAAACGTCTTAAAACAGTTGACTGAATGGGGCCGAATGGATACAAGCCAGAGAAAGAGAGAAAAGGACGGAAAGAACAAAAGCAGGTGACCCCCCTTAACCTCTGAAGTGCGCATGGGGTAATTGGAAACGTCCCCCTGTGCTGACGTATTTGAGGTGTTTCCGTCACTAAAATATTAATTGTGCCATTAATAGCATTAATACTTATCCATATGCGCCTATTATGGGTTGATTATAAAGGTATTAACCTGAAACAACAATAAAACGAGTGAAAACAGCGTTTGGATGGTCAAAATCGGAGATATAGCCCGCGAGTTGTATAATGTATGGGTGAGGCAAACTGCTTTCCCGCCAATTTCCCCCAAGGCCACTGAGACACAGTCGATCGATACTCTCTCTCTCTCTCTTGCACTCACTTGCCATCAGTGATGACAACACCCTGCTTGCAACTCGCTAATGTTAGCACGAAAATATACCTCAGAATAAGGGAATAACAGGGAAAATAGGTGATAACTGAAGGAGAGGAGGAAAGTGGGGAAGGAGGGGAGGTAGAGGACTGAGATTTTGCATGGCCCAGGGGCCAAAAAAAAAAAAAAAAAAAAAAAAAAAAAAATCGATGTCAAAAGTTGATTTTTTTTTTCACTTACTCTCAAGAGTCTCCCCGCAGTCCGCCGGGGGAACTCTTAAGAGTCTCCCCGCAGTTCCCGGGTTAAGCGTTGTTTCCACACAGTGATTTTAATTAGTTGTTTTGTCTTTTTACTGCATTCGTTGGTATAAGTTTTAGTTTGTTTAGTTCTCAAGTTTTACATTATACAGTATATATATACATTACTACGGTATATATGATTATACAGTATATATATACATTACTACGGTATATATGATTATACAGTATATATATATACATTACTACGGTGTATATGATTATACAGTATATATATATACATTACTACGGTATATATGATTATACAGTATATATACATTACTACGGTATATATGATTATACAGTATATATATACATTACTACGGTATATATGATTATACAGTATATATATACATTACTACGGTGTATATGATTATACAGTATATATATACATTACTACGGTATATATGATTATACAGTATATATATACATTACTACGGTGTATATGATTATACAGTATATATATACATTACTACGGTATATATGATTATACAGTACAGTCAGGACCCCCAATTCGCGAGAATAGGGGTGACAGGAGGCATCGCGTATTGTGAATTCGTGTATTGTGGAACTAACTTTAAATGGGAATAATTAGATTGGGTGACATCTCTCAATTATGGCCTATTTTCGACATTTTTGGCCCTATTTTCGAAATTTTTGGCTCTACAGTACAGTCTATATCTTATATATAAGAAGAACAATGAATACAAATATGAAACCTTACCTTAAAATTAGTAGTAGATAGGCTAGGACTAGGACTAGGACCGTGGGACTTCACGATTTTCTCCAACTTCTCCCTCCCTGACCAAATCGTACGAACAGTTTACTCTGACAAGCCTATTGCACAGTTTCCTTCTCCCTTTTTCTTGCGATCCAACACTTCCACCTTCATTTTGTGTGTTATCTTCTTATATTGGCGTGGCATGGCGAAAAAAGTGGCAGGCACTACAAACGTTTGGTCACTACGCACGGCTATGAGCGCTTGAGCGGGACTGTGGGAGGGAGGGAGGGAGGGTAAGCGGGAGGGAAGGCAGGCGTATGCCCGTCTTCTTCTTTTTTCGGAGCTACTCCTGGGCCTCGCGAAACGTAGACGTGCTCGCGTATCAAGCGGGAATAGCGGATTTGGCCCCTTCTTAGCTCTCGATTCGTGTATTGTGGTACCACCTCGCGTAATTAATGTTTAATTAATTAATGTTATTTTCGAGGGGTAACTCGTGTATTAGGGTTTTCGCGCATTGTGGAATCGTGTATTGGGGGTCCTGACTGTATATATATACATTACTACGGTGTATATGATTATACAGTATATATATACATTACTACAGTATATATGATTATACAGTATATATATACATTACTACGGTATATATGATTATACAGTATATATATACATTACTACGGTATATATGATTATACAGTATATATATACATTACTACGGTGTATATGATTATACAGTATATATATACATTACTACGGTGTATATGATTATACAGTATATATATACATTACTACAGTATATATGATTATACAGTATATATATACATTACTACAGTATATATGATTATACAGTATATATATACATTACTACGGTATATATGATTATACAGTATATATATACATTACTACGGTGTATATGATTATACAGTATATATATACATTACTACAGTATATATGATTATACAGTATATATATACATTACTACGGTATATATGATTATACAGTATATATATACATTACTACGGTATATATGATTATACAGTATATATATACATTACTACGGTGTATATGATTATACAGTATATATATACATTACTACGGTGTATATGATTATACAGTATATATATACATTACTACAGTATATATGATTATACAGTATATATATACATTACTACAGTATATATGATTATACAGTATATATATACATTACTACGGTATATATGATTATACAGTATATATATACATTACTACGGTGTATATGATTATACAGTATATACTGTATATACATTACTACAGTATATATGATTATACAGTATATATATACATTACTACGGTGTATATGATTATACAGTATATATATACATTACTACGGTATATATGATTATACAGTATATATACATTTCTACGGTATATATGATTATACAGTATATATATACATTACTACGGTATATATGATTATACAGTATATATATACATTACTACGGTATATATGATTATACAGTATATATATATACATTACTACGGTGTATATGATTATACAGTATATATATACATTACTACGGTGTATATGATTATACAGTATATATATACATTACTACGGTGTATATGATTATACAGTATATATATACATTACTACGGTATATATGATTATACAGTATATATATATACATTACTACGGTGTATATGATTATACAGTATATATATACATTACTACGGTATATATGATTATACAGTATATATATACATTACTACGGTATATATGATTATACAGTATATATATATATACATTACTACGGTGTATATGATTATACAGTATATATATACATTACTACGTTATATATGATTATACAGTATATATATACATTACTACGGTGTATATGATTATACAGTATATATATACATTACTACGGTATATATGATTATACAGTATATATATACATTACTACGGTGTATATGATTATACAGTATATATATATACATTACTACGGTATATATGATTATACAGTATATATACATTACTACGGTATATATGATTATACAGTATACATATACATTACTACGGTATATATGATTATACAGTATATATATACATTACTACGGTATATATGATTATACAGTATATATATACATTACTACGGTGTATATGATTATACAGTATATATATACATTACTACAGTATATATGATTATACAGTATATATATACATTACTACGGTATATATGATTATACAGTATATATATATATACATTACTACGGTATATATGATTATACAGTATATATATACATTACTACGGTGTATATGATTATACAGTATATATATACATTACTACGGTATATATGATTATACAGTATATACAGTACTCGCGGTTGAAAGTGTCGGCAAACACTTGAAGCACGGGATTTCTGGTAACAGATGTTTCGAGGCATAAAAATTGCGAGAGTGTGGCGAATCGTATGTCTGGCAACTCTGCCAGGTACAGGTATCTCCTTGAAGGACCATAAGCACATCAGTTGAGAGGCGACCGTGGTGACGACTGGATGTACGTCGGTGATAGGGCCGAGTTTTTCAGCCATCTTACCCATACCGGAGGTACTATACCCACCCTCTCGCCAGTGTTATGGCTTCCAAACCTCATTTAACCACATCCCAGATTGAGGTTATAAAGGCCCTTCACATTGAACATAAAACAACCAAAGAAATTAGTGTGCATACGGGAATAAACGTTCGTACTGTACAACGGTGGGTGAAGAAGGTACGAGCAGCTGGCCAGGGCACCACGCCAACACACAAGAAGAGGCCAGGAAAAAAACCATTGCTGGGGCCCCGGACCCTGCATATTATCAAGAGGCAGCTGGAAGCTAATCCAACCCTTAATGCTACACATATAAAGCAAAATAATCCCCTGCTGCTGTCAAATGTTGCCATACGTACGCACCAGGCGTGGTGCCCTGGCCAGCTGCTCGTACCTTCTTCACCCACCGTTGTACAGTACGAACGTTTATTCCCGTATGCACACTAATTTCTTTGGTTGTTTTATGTTCAATGTGAAGGGCCTTTATAACCTCAATCTGGGATGTGGTTAAATGAGGTTTGGAAGCCATAACACTGGCGAGAGGGTGGGTATAGTACCTCCGGTATGGGTAAGATGGCTGAAAAACTCGGCCCTATCACCGACGTACATCCAGTCGTCACCACGGTCGCCTCTCAACTGATGTGCTTATGGTCCTTCAAGGAGATGCCTGTACCTGGCAGAGTTGCCAGACATACGATTCGCCACACTCTCGCAATTTTTATGCCTCGAAACATCTGTTACCAGAAATCCCGTGCTTCAAGTGTTTGCCGACACTTTCAACCGCGAGTACTGTATATACATTACTACGGTGTATATGATTACAGTATATATATACATTACTACGGTATATATGATTATACAGTATATATATACATTACTACGGTATATATGATTATACAGTATATATATATACATTACTACGGTGTATATGATTATACAGTATATATATACATTACTACGGTATATATGATTATACAGTATATATATACATTACTACGGTGTATATGATTATACAGTATATATATACATTACTACGGTATATATGATTATACAGTATATATGCATTACTACGGTATATATGATTATAGTTACTTATAGTAGTTATAGTAGTTACTTCAACTGTTGGACCGTTAGTCGATGAAAAAGGAGAATACACCAAAGACGAAGTACAAATGAGTAATGCCCTCAATACCTTCTTTGCATCAGTTTTTACAACCGAAGACCTCAGTGATATCCCTACACCATCGCCGATTCAGATTGATAATTCAGATGTTCTAAGCAATATCACCGTTACAGAGAGAGAAGTATTGAATTGTTTAGATAAACTCAAAGTAAATAAAACGCCAGGACCTGATACAATCTCGCCTAGAGTTCTAAAGGAAGCTAAGAATGAGCTCTCCAAACCACTGACATTACTATTCAATAAATCCTTGCAGTCTGGAACTATGCCTGATCAGTGGAAGCTAGCCAACGTAACACCGATATTCAAAAAAGGCAGCAAATCCCTACCCAGTAACTATCGTCCAATTAGCTTAACCTCAGTTGTATGTAAAATGCTAGAAACGGTCATACGAGACAGACTCGTAAATCACTTAGAGGAAAATAACATACTTAAAGATACTCAACACGGCTTTCGTAAAAAACGTTCCTGTTTAACAAACCTCTTAGACTTCTTCCACGATATCCTCAACCTCTACGATGAGAGTAAAGCTGTAGATATTATATACCTTGATTTTCAAAAGGCCTTTGACAAAGTTCCCCACAAACGTTTACTGCTAAAACTAAAAGCGCATGGAATACAAGACGGTGTGTTGAAATGGATAGAAAATTGGCTCAACAACAGAAAGCAAAGAGTAGTCATAAACGGTAAGGCATCTAAATGGACCAATGTAAGTAGCGGGGTACCCCAGGGATCGGTACTAGGACCAATTCTCTTTCTAATTTACATCAACGACATAGATGAGGGTCTCACCTGCACAATCTCAAAATTTGCTGACGATACAAAAATTGCAAATAGCGTACTCTCAAAAGAACAAGTTGACGATATGCAACACAATCTAGATAAATTGTCATGTTGGGCCCAAATTTGGCAAATGAGTTTCAATGCGGATAAATGTAAAGTACTACATGTCGGATACCTAAATGAGAAAGCAAACTATTCGATGAATGGCACTCAGCTTAAGAATGTAAACAGAGAAACTGATCTGGGAGTAACAATATCGAGTAACCTAAAACCGAGTCAACAATGTTCAGAAGTTGTTAAGAAGGCAAACAAAATAATTGGCTTTATAGGCAGGTCATTTGAGCATAAATCCAAAGAAGTTATCCTAACCCTTTACAATTCCTTAGTCCGCCCTCTTCTGGAATACTGCGTTCAATCCTGGTGCCCTTATTACCAAAAAGATATAAACAAGCTAGAACGAGTTCAACGTAGAGTTACCAAAATGATACCTAGCCTAAAGAACAAACCATACGAAGAGCGTCTTAGAGAATTAAATCTATTTCCTTTAACCCAGCGCAGATTAAGAGGCGACTTAATTCAAGTGTTCAAAATCATCAAAGGCATCGACAATATGAACTGTAGTAAGTACTTCACTATCGACCAATCTAATTACACACGGGGAAACGGTTGCAAAATTATTGGTAAATCTTTTAACTCGCACGAATCTAAGAATTTCTTCTTCAATCGAGTTGTCAACTTGTGGAATGGGCTTCCCCGAAACGTTATAGACTGCAGCACCGTTGATTCATTTAAATTCCGCCTAGACAAATATCTCGCATCAAACCCGCGACTGACTGCGTTTGTAAATGAATAACTTTATCCTCCCCTCAGTTACTAACCCATATGTCCCCTACTAACTTCCTAGTCCTGCCACGTTAGTGGCAGGGCAGTAGTTCCCTTTCCAATGTTCCCTTACCCACTCTAAACCACTGTTTGGACACTTGATCCTCAGTGTTTTGGAGGACAAGCAGCCTAGAAGGGTCACTAGATCTGTTGTTGCTTGATTTCCTTTGTACTCCTTTGTACTTTGTACTTTGTACTATTATACAGTATATATATACATTACTACGGTATATATGATTATACAGTATATATATACATTACTACGGTGTATATGATTATACAGTATATACAGTACTCGCGGTTGAAAGTGTCGGCAAACACTTGAAGCACGGGATTTCTGGTAACAGATGTTTCGAGGCATAAAAATTGCGAGAGTGTGGCGAATCGTATGTCTGGCAACTCTGCCAGGTACAGGCATCTCCCTGAAGGAGCATAAGCACATCAGTTGAGAGGCGACCGTGGTGACGACTGGATGTACGTCGGTGATAGGGCCGAGTTTTTCAGCCATCTTACCCATACCGGAGGTACTATACCCACCCTCTCGCCAGTGTTATGGCTTCCAAACCTCATTTAACCACATCCCAGATTGAGGTTATAAAGGCCCTTCACATTGAACATAAAACAACCAAAGAAATTAGTGTGCATACGGGAATAAACGTTCGTACTGTACAACGGTGGGTGAAGAAGGTACGAGCAGCTGGCCAGGGCACCACGCCAACACACAAGAAGAGGCCAGGAAAAAAACCATTGCTGGGGCCCCGGACCCTGCATATTATCAAGAGGCAGCTGGAAGCTAATCCAACCCTTAATGCTACACATATAAAGCAAAATAATCCCCTGCTGCTGTCAAATGTTGCCATACGTACGCACCAGGCGTGGTGCCCTGGCCAGCTGCTCGTACCTTCTTCACCCACCGTTGTACAGTACGAACGTTTATTCCCGTATGCACACTAATTTCTTTGGTTGTTTTATGTTCAATGTGAAGGGCCTTTATAACCTCAATCTGGGATGTGGTTAAATGAGGTTTGGAAGCCATAACACTGGCGAGAGGGTGGGTATAGTACCTCCGGTATGGGTAAGATGGCTGAAAAACTCGGCCCTATCACCGACGTACATCCAGTCGTCACCACGGTCGCCTCTCAACTGATGTGCTTATGGTCCTTCAAGGAGATGCCTGTACCTGGCAGAGTTGCCAGACATACGATTCGCCACACTCTCGCAATTTTTATGCCTCGAAACATCTGTTACCAGAAATCCCGTGCTTCAAGTGTTTGCCGACACTTTCAACCGCGAGTACTGTATATACATTACTACGGTGTATATGATTATACAGTATATATATACATTACTACGGTGTATATGATTATACAGTATATATATACATTACTACGGTATATATGATTATACAGTATATATATACATTACTACGGTATATATGATTATACAGTATATATATACATTACTACGGTGTATATGATTATACAGTATATATATACATTACTACAGTATATATGATTATACAGTATATATATACATTACTACGGTATATATGATTATACAGTATATATATATACATTACTACGGTGTATATGATTATACAGTATATATATACATTCCTACGGTATATATGATTATACAGTATATATACATTACTACGGTATAATGATTATACAGTATATATATACATTACTACGGTATATATGATTATACAGTATATATATACATTACTACGGTGTATATGATTATACAGTATATATATACATTACTACGGTATATATGATTATACAGTATATATATACATTACTACGGTATATATGATTATACAGTATATATATATACATTACTACGGTATATATGATTATACAGTATATATATACATTCCTACGGTATATATGATTATACAGTATATATATATACATTACTACGGTATATATGATTATACAGTAGTATAACATTACAGATTGGATGGTATTGCTGTGGAGTGTATAAAGAAGGGTGGAGATGTGATAATAGATTGGTTGGTGAGACTTTTCAATGTGTGCTTTGTTGTGTCAATGGTACCAATAGACTGGAAGAGTGCATGTATTGTGCCGTTGTACAAGGGGAAGGGAGATCGGCAGGAGTGTTCAAGTTATAGAGGTATTAGTTTATTGTCAGTGGTTGGAAAGCTGTATGGCAGGGTGTTGATAGAGAGGATAATAATGTGTACGGAAGTTGCAATAGGAGAAGAACAGTGCGGTTTTAGGAGGGGAAGAGGGTGCGTGGATCAGATGTTTGCAGTAAGACAGTTATGCGAGAAGTATTTAGAGAAGCATAAGGCGATATTTTGGGCTTTGATGGACTTGGAAAAAGCGTATGATCGTGTGGACCGTGAAGCAATGTGGAAGGTGTTAAGGATTTATGAAATAGGAGGAAATTTGTTAGAAGCAGTTAAGAGTTTTTATGAAGGGAGCAGAGCATGTGTGAGAGTAGGAAATGGTGAGTTGAGTGAATGGTTTGAGGTAAAGGTAGGTTTGCGACAGGGTTGTGTAATGTCACCATGGCTGTTTAATATGTTTATGGATGGTGTGGTGAGGGAGGTGAAAAGGAGAACTATGGGAAGAGGATTGGGTTTAGTAGGAAAGAATGGTAGAGATTGGGAGTTGAATCAGTTGCTGTTCGCTGATGACACAGCATTGGTGGCGGATTCTGATGAGAAACTGCAGCGGGTAGTCAAAGAGTTTGGTGTGGTTTGTGGAAGGAGGAAACTGAAGGTGAACGTCAATAAAAGTAAAGTAATGGTGTGTAATAGGGGAGAGCATAGGGTGAATCTAGATGTGAGGCTGGATGGGGAAATATTGGAACAAGTAGAGTGTTTTAAATATCTAGGAGGAACGATAAGCAGGAGTGGATGTATGGAAGTGGAGGTAAAACAGAGAGTGTGTGAAGGAAGGAAGGTTTTCGGAGCAATGGGAAGTATGTGGAAGACGAGAAATCTCGGAGTGAAAGTAAAAAGTGCACTATCAAGGAATTGTTGTGCCAACAGTGATGTATGGGGCTGAGACATGGGCTCTGAAGAAAAAGGAGAAAAGAGGGCTGGATGTGATGGAGATGAGCTGCTTGAGGAGTATGTGTGGAGTTACTCGTAGAGACAGATTGAGGAATGAAGAGATACGTAGGAGAGTGGGGCAGCAGGAACATTTGTCAGCCAGAGTGGACAGAAGGGTGCTGAGCTGGTATGGTCATGTTGAACGAATGGGAGATGAAAGGCTTACAAAGAGAATATGTGAGTCAGGTACAAGGGGAGATAGAAGGGCAGGAAGACCCCCATTGAGATGGAGAGACTGTGTAAGAAAGGCTTTGGATGATAGAGGAATGACTATAGATCAGGCAGGGGAAGTGGTGGTGGACAGGAGTGAATGGAGAATGCTTGTGAATAGTTGAGTGAACACGTGGTCATTTGGAGTAAGGGGTCGGGCGCAAGTTCGACTAGATAATAGTCCATCAGGCGCCTGGCCCGGGGGGACGATTAATATGAAGGGTGTGCCTGGAAGTGTGGTGGGAGGGCTTGTGGCTTTGGCTCCGCTGCATGTCTGCCTGCCGAGATCGGAACCTCTCCGGGTGGTCAGGGGCTGGGGGAGTGCTGGAGCGACCTTGGTAACCCTGGTCTCTGGGTCTTCTCCTGGGTGACCTGGATGTGTGTGAGTTTGTGCTTTTTATCTGTGTTTATTTTTTGTTTTATGTTGTTTTTGTGTTTTCCCTGTTCTTGCTCTGTCTTGAGTCGGCTACCCCCAAAATGGGGATTGGGCCAGAGCATATAGATAGATAGATAGACTACGGTATATATGATTATACAGTATATATATATACATTACTACGGTATATATGATTATACAGTATATATATACATTACTACGGTGTATATGATTATACAGTATATATATACATTACTACGGTATATATGATTATACAGTATATATATATATTACTACGGTATATATGATTATACAGTATATATATATACATTACTACGGTGTATATGATTATACAGTATATATATACATTACTACGGTGTATATGATTATACAGTATATATATACATTACTACGGTATATATGATTATACAGTATATATATACATTACTACGGTATATATGATTATACAGTATATATATACATTACTACGGTATATATGATTATACAGTATATATATACATTACTACGGTATATATGATTATACAGTATATATATACATTACTACGGTATATATGATTATACAGTATATATATATACATTACGGTATATATGATTATACAGTATATATATACATTATTACGGTATATATGATTATACAGTATATATATACATTACTACGGTATATATGATTATACAGTATATATATATACATTACTACGGTATATATGATTATACAGTATATATATACATTACTACGGTGTATATGATTATACAGTATATATATACATTACTACGGTATATATGATTATACAGTATATATATACATTACTACGGTATATATGATTATACAGTATATATATAC